>JANHGD010002465.1:0-10537 GCA_027560375.1 Imantodes cenchoa
CCGGCTTTTAGGGCAAAATGTCCGGCCTAATACAGCGCAGAGTCAGGCTTTTTTATTTTAGAAGATGGCAACCCTAGGCAGGGCTAGTCCTTTGCTGTTTCCAGGTCGCCCTGTGGGCTAGATCTAAGCACCCCACAGGCCAGATCAGGCCCCCGGGCCTTGAGTTTGCCATCCCTGAGGCAATGGCAATGGCACCCATTTGCAATGGCTTTTCTATAGGAAAAGCCATTGCAAATGGGTAAAATCAGAGTACCTCTTCATTCAAAGAGCTGCTTCTGCCTTTCTCCAGCCTCCCCATCCTATCCTGCTTCACTCTCTACAGTCTTTAGCCTATTGCTCCTTGCACAGAGCTACTTTGTCCACATCACTGGCTCTGTCCTGCTGCATCTCCCTAACCAGGCTCAACAAGCTCCTTTCCTCAGGAGAAGTATTGTTTTGCTATCCTGCAATACTCACTGTGCTCATCTTAGGGCTGCTCCATTGCCTAGCACCTGGATCCTAGGTGGCAATTGGAGGAAGAAGACAGAATAAATCAGATGGAAGTGGCAGAGGCAGCGAGAAGTAGGGATGTTGGCAAAATGAAGGGTGGCCAAAAGGGAAGAGATAAGGGAGAGGATTATGGGTGGGCTGAGCTAAAGCAGAGACAATTCACTTAGGGCAGGAGAAATATGAAATCCTTGCCTAACAACCACATATTCCTGGCTTAACGACTGTATCTAGGGCTGCCAGAACTGCCACTGGTAAGCAGCATGGTATGATGTTTTGCTTAATGACTGTTGCACATAGAGAGAAAAAATGTTCATCTCAAAAAGAGTTATGAACTGAGGATCTATATTGAAGAATGAGATTATTACACAGGCTCAGGAAAATTCACATAAATCAGTAGATATTTTTTTTTCTTTTAGTTTAAACATAAGGAAGACGTTCCTTTTCTTTGATGGGAGTGAGGAAGCTTCTGATATATAAATTAAATATTAAATTTTTTACATTCACTCATATTCTGGATTTATGGTGCAAAAGTTATATTAATCTTTGAGTTTCAAAGATAATATACTTTTCTTTTGTTATTTTACAATAGAATTAAAAATAGTTAAAAAAATAATAATGTCAGATGTATTGAAAAATTTCTTCTTTGCACAAATAATTTTGACTTATATAGTACTTAACAATGCAAAGCTTTCCGTTTTGCATATTTGGGGGCTTCACAAATGCAGAACAAACTCTTATACTGTCATCTTGTTGAGATTATGTTAATAGATAAATTTGGACATAGACAATGAAAGCAATTTGTGGTCAAAGCTGTTGTTTAATGGAGAATATAGATTAGGAGAAAGAACTCTCTAAGGAAATGAGCAATGTGATAGTTGATTATGGAGTTCAGTCAGTGCGATACAGTCACAAAGTTCAGTGATGATTCCATCCTGACAGTTGTCAGTGACTAATACTCTGAATGTTTTTCTGTGGAAGTGACATTTAATAGAGTCTTTCTGTTTGTATAAAATGTTTAATATAAAAATCTAATTGAAATGTGTATGGGAAACTGATTAAGGCACCATGCTTTGCTTCTCAGCAATTTCTGTTCAGGCCCAATCTCACACAGCAGTTGGCATTCTAACAAATTCATAATAGTTTTACTAAATTCCTGTATCTGCATCATCGTTCCTGTTATTTGCATGCTAGATGTAGGAGTGCACATGAGTTTATTTATGTATTGGCTTGCAAGGAATTTATTTCAAAATAGAATAGTAGAAGAGCTCACTGGAATTCACAAAGCCATGTTCTCACTTTGCTTAGCCCTATTATTTCCTACACTATAACTGGAATCTGAAATATAAAACTGCAACTTAAAAGCATTAGGCAATTATCAGCTGTTGCTACTGATAGTTCTGTTTTAAAATAGAAGCCAGAAATGGAAGATACTTATTAAACAACTACCACATCTGGAATGCAAGTGACAGCAGCAATGAAAGTCAACAGTGAAGTATTTGAAGAATGTATAAGAGGCATGGATGACTTAAACAAGTGCTTTTTTCAAACTGCACAAGCTATTATAAGTACCAGATTTTGTATGAATGAGTTAGTAAAACATAGAAAGAAGCAACATATTTTATAGTCTTGGACACAAGTTATATGTTAAATTATGAAAGTCACTAGGAACTCCAATTTTATGTTTTCAATTTGAATGGCCACTCATCTCAAACAAATGATTCTGGATGGGAACAATCATAATATCAATTAACACCATTTAAAATCACAATACAGAATGAAAAATTGTTATGTTTGACTCAGGTGACATCAGAAATGTAACCCATGCTTAAATTACTGAGAAGTAGAGATACTATTATCCAAATCAAAGGACAATCATATTATAGCAAATCTTGAGACATGCAAATATTTGCAAGCTGAAACATAAAGCTGTACTTGTTTAATTTATTTATTTATTTATTATTTGTGCTTATATGCTGCCCAACTCCGCAGGGACTCTGAGTGGCTTACAACATGAATAAAGCAAACAAACAAACAACAGTGAGAATAAAAATACAAAGATCAATACAATTAAAATCATTAGGAAAAACAATGTAAAAATAACTGATCTCCTCACAAGTTATTCAGGGATAGAATCTTACAAAAATAAGGATATCTGAATACAACAGCCCTCAGTTCTGATTAGCTAGTAATTGAGGCCTGCTAAGCTATGATTTGCTTGATACACAGTTGGGTTCTGGCACAGGGACTGGTACTAAATAACTTGTGATTGTGAACCACCCAGAATTACTTAACATGGGTAGCCATATAAATCTTTTAAATCAACCAGCAAACCAATGAACCAATTAATCACCCTGTGAACTTCCATGGCTCAGAATAAACATGAAGTTGGGTCTCTATTCTGCCAGTCCAGCACCTTAAGCATTATTACATCATTATTTGGACAATGTATTCAGGGAAGCTCAGAACAGCTTACTTCTTCCTGTTCTAATTCTTGTTGCTAAGAAAATATGAAGTTAAATTCAAAGACATTGTCCAAGGGAAAGTTTAAAAGTTGTTATAAATATACATGTTGTGAGCCATTGTGTGAAAGCTTGAGACAACACTATTGATGGTCTTTCTTTGATTTATGTTCTTTAGTCCAGCCAATTGTTTACTATATTTCACTTTATTTGAGATCTTGTTGCTACAAGTAGTAAATAAAACAGAAGCCTGTTTTCTGAGAAGGGTAGATGTTAACTCACTGTATGTGTTTTCTTTTGGTTCTGTGTATCTTACATGGGACTAAGGTTTTAGTGAATGCAGTTCATTATGCAAAGTTTGCAAGATTGGTATATAATTTTGTTGCTCTTTTTGTCCCTTTCATTTACCATAATTGAATTTTACTCCATGTAAGTTTATGCTAAAATACTTTATTTTTTTAAGATGACTGAAACCTTCTGTTTTTCTTGAAACAAGAAGGCACACAACCACTCTCATAATTCTTATGTGACAGCAATGTTTCTTTTTTCTAAAAGTCACTTCTGGTTAACTTTATGTCCTTTCCAAACTGCCGGTGTGTTTCTCTTGTTCAAGCTGCCAATGTACTCATCATTGTTCTGTCTGTATAGCAAGAGTTCTATAATAGAAGCCATTATTTAAACATGGTGACTTTTTTGTATGTGTAATTTTTACAGACCTCCATAGACATTTCAAAACATTGAAATGTAAGGCAAGCAACAAAGCAAATGAAACTTTACTGGAACAAACAGTTATGTGACTTTTTTTCCAAATGCCATACGCAAACATGCCTTATCACTTTTGAATTTGCTTCAGAATAGGACATTTTAGAGATTTCTTTATGAAATTTATATCTGTCACAATCCAAACATTCCCTTAGCATCCCACAGTAATTATAAGGGGTGGGAGAAGCACTGAAAGTAAAACAGCCATGATAAAACCTAAAATAAAACAATAAACAAAATCCTGACCTCAGTAATTCAAGATCATAAATCACACATAGTCATCCTATCATTCACCCTAGACTCTATGGAGCAACTTTATTTTCAAAAGTTTCCAGACAGCCAAAACTACAAGGGGTCAACTTGATTTCTCATGGGAAATTATTCCATAGCAGTGCCAATGAGCCTCTGTTCCATATCCATTCAACTGCTGGTGACTGGGGATCACCGGCGGTTTCTCAGTCTCAGCAAAACATGCAAGCTAGATGTGCTGCTTATAAGTGGAGACCAGGAAGCCAAAGTTAGAAATATTGCCCAAGAATCTGCTGATATAGTCTACAGAGGAATTATTTAGTCTGTCATTTGTATCTCAACAACTGTCTGATTTGGTACAGCAACCAAACAGGACAGATACAGACTTTAACAGATAGTTAGGCCTGCATAAAAAAGAATCACAACTAGCCTGCCTTCCATTGACAATCTATATACTGCATGAACCAGAAAGAGGGCAGAGAAAATATCTACAGACCCCTCACATCCTGGGCATAATCTATTTTAACTTCTCCCCTCAGGATGCCTCTATAGAGCATTGCATGCCAAAGCAACTACCATAGACACAAAGCTAGTTTTTCCTCCCGTGCCATCACTCTGCTAAACATATAATTCTCCAGCTAGGGAGGAGCCATCATTCAGAGTGGGTTGTCTCTGTCTCAGCCAATGGTGGACCGAGTCTACAGTTTTTTTGTATCTGGGCAGCTTCTATATTATCCCAGAATTGACTCAGTCCGCCTTGGACCAGACGTGGCAATTCACCCTTCCTGTTGGCTTTCCCTATTTTTAGCCAGATTTTTGCTAAAATTTTGCTGGATTTTTTCTCCCTTTGACTGACCTTTGGACTCTCACTTTGACATTCTGATTTCTGGACCCCTAACTCTGGACTGGACTAGGACAATGGCTTGACTTCACTCACAGTAAGATCAAAACACCGGGTTGCTTGAGCTCGCGCACCGCGCTCGCCTTCGGGCGGCCTGGCCGACGCTTGTTCGCGGCTCTTTCTCCTTTATCTTTCCGATCGGAGCTTCAGGCGCTAGAACTCGCGCGCGCGGCTTCAAAATCTCTCGCCGCTGCCGCCGCTTGTTCACACCAACTTTAAAGTGATCCCTGAGCCGCCCCTGCTGATAAACTCCTCAAAGCCGCAGCCTGTGCTTGAATTGATTCGCGCGGGCTTTTTTTTACCGGCGCCATTAAAAAAAGGCGTGAACTTCATTCCAGCTCCAAATTGCAACAGGCCTGAGATGAACTGCTACCTAGCCTAGCCGCGCTGGGATTCTGTTCGTGCGGCTGGGGTGACCAACTGCAAGCGAGCGCGAAGCCAGTGACCGAAGGCCGCGCTTGAATTGTATCGCGCAAGGCCGCAGTGCTTCGCAAGAGATTCGTATGAGGCCTAGTTTCATTTTCCTGACGCGCCCACCGCCCACCAAGCCCGCGCTTGAATCCGTTCGCGTGGGCTCACTTCCCTGGTCTTCAGTGGAGACCGGCGTTTGCCTTCAGGCCGCCAAACAGGGAAAGTCACAACTAACCCCACAATGCCGGAGCAGGCCCATAAGGTGCCATCAAAGAGGCGCCATAAGTCTAAGCATGTCAATACTGATCCTGAGCAGGGCCCTGCAACATCAAAGGCGGCACAAAGGGCAGAACAGCGAAGAGATAAGGTCTTATCCCAACTGCACGACAAGGCCGCTGCCCATGGCAACCCTGCCGCTCAGGATTCCACAACCCCCTTGAGCCCTAACTCCGAGGCAAACATCTCCTTGGATAACCCGGGTCTGTTTAGGGTGGCCTTAGACCCTTGGGGATCTCAAACTTCAAACACTCAGGGGCCCACACAGGAGAAAGTGCCCCCAGCACCGCCTACGCCTCCTGTTCCACCACCAGAGGTTTCCTCCGCGCCACCCTTGGTGCAGCCCTCCCAGGGGGCTCCCCCGCAACCACCCTCAGGGGGTCAAATGCTCATGGACCAGGCCAACCTACAAGCATTATTGGCAGCAGCGGTCCAGCAAGGTATTGCGGCCAGCCATGGGGGATCCACCGAGGCCCAAACAGCGACCACATCGGCTACTTCTGCTTCCACTCTACGTGCTCCCTCTGGGGCTGGGGTCTGCCCCACGATGGTTGAGGGCGGGGACCATGGCCCAGTTACTGAAGGAGGACGCCCTTTCAGAGGACGAGGAGGAGACCACTGAGCAGCAACCTCCCACGGGTCTCTTTCCTCCTGCATTATTCCACTCCTTACTGCATAGGGCGCACGCCCTTGCGGGTCTGGCTTCCGCTCCAGAGACTCCCGCGGCGCCAGCACCAACGTCACAACTGGATCCCATATTTTCCCAGTTTGTTCCAGAGGTGGACGTTGTCCCAGCACCACCTCTTTTTCTGGACAACGTGACCAATCAATGGAAAACACCTACATCAGACCCTCAGCCAGGGACATTGGACAAGAAACACTTCCACGTGGATCAGAAATTGGCCGACCTCCTGGAAGTACCAACTGTGGATCCAGCGGTCTTGGCTCTCTACACCAATGCGGCCATGCCTGGGACTTCCAATGACCTCCTGCATCCCGAGGAGAAGAGGGCAGAACAGTCCTTAGTCAAGGCACACCTGGCTTCGGCGTGGGCGATCAAAGCAGCATCCTCCGCATCTTTTTTCTCACGCTCTGCGCTCCATCCAGGAAAAGATACCAGATGAAGAATTGCGCATCCACCAAGACCTTAACAGGGTCTTTGCCTGTGTTCAATTTGCAGCCGACGCCTCTTTGCATGCCTCTCGTTTCTCCGCGAAAGCCATGGGGGCTTCTATTGCCGTATTGCTTCTACTGCGACAGTGGCAGGTAGACTCTTGCCACAAGTGGCATCTGGCCACAGCTCCGTACAAGGCTCCCAACCTCTTTGGCACAGCACTGGATCCCATTGTGACAGAAAACAAGGACAAGCGCAAGGTTCTCCCGACTCTGTCTAGGCGAGGTAACCCCAGACCGGCTCCTTATTCACGCCGGCCCTTTCGGCCCGCTGACCAGGGCTATACCCCCTCTCGAGCCCCAGGTCAGTTCAACCAGTTCGGCTTCCGACAGTGACAGCAGTTCGCCAGATCCGGGAGGGGGAGATCATCCAAGTGCCCGTTCCGTGGGGGGAACAATCGCTCATTTGGCAGATCACGTTAGTCCCACCAGGTCGATTCCCATTGGGGGTCGCTTGGCGTTCTTCAGTCACTCATGGGAACATTCATCTACCGACGCTTGGGTCATTCAAACAGTATCTTCCGGCCTAAGATTGGAGTTTATCTCCACCCCTCCGAATTCCTTCCTCGATTGCCCTAGGTCTAAGTTGCCTGCCAAACACTCCCTAATGGATGAGGTGGTCAGACACCTGCTAGACATCAGGGCTGTCCAGCCGGTTCCTCCGGACCAGATAGGACAAGGTTTTTACTCAATCCTTTTTGTTGTTCCCAAGACCTCGGGGGGGTGGGGGGGTGGAGAGCAATCTTGGATCTTAAGCGTCTGAATCGCCACAATACCGGTTAGACTACAGTGCTACCTGGACGATATTCTCGTCCAGGCCTCATCTGAGGACCTCGCACGGCAGCACCTCGAATTGGTCATCCATACCCTAGAGAACCACGAGTTTTTCATCAATAGGGAAAAGAGCCACCTAGTTCCTTCTACCTCCATTCTCCACCTGGGCGCCATTGTGGATTCTCTAGAGTGCAGGGTGTTCCTATCCCCTGAGAGGTGTGACAATATCAGATCCCACATCTCTCACATTCAAAGAGAGACCAAGGTTTCCATCGCTTCCCTCTCTTCCCTTTTGGGGAAATTCATATCCTGTATATCCATCGTTCCATGGGCACGCCTGCACTCTCGACAACTCCAATGGCTGCTATTACCTTTTCAGAAAACGGGCCATTCCACGTCGAGTTCCAGGATCCATCTTCCTGCAGAGGTTCATCGATCCCTGACCTGGTGGCTCTTGCCAGAGCTATGCAATGGGTGCCTCTTCAAGGAACCACAGAGGACAGAAGTCACCACGGATGCCAGCCTCTCCGGCTGGGGGGCTCATTCCGAGGGTCTAATGGCCCAGGGCCTGTGGTCTCGCCAGGAGGCCACAGCGTCGATCAACTGGCTCGAACTTCGGGCGTTCAGTCTGTCCCTCAAGAGCTTTGTCAACCATCTTGCCGGCAAGCATGTACTAGTGCTGACGGACAATACCACTTGTATGGCTCACATCAACAGGCAGGGGGGCACTCGATCTCAAGCTCTCATGCAGGAAGCACTCCGTCTGGGGCTCTGGGCGGAGCAGAACCTTCTCTCACTCTCAGCGGTCCACATCCCAGGCCTGGACAACACGCAGGCCAACTGGCTCAGCCGGGCGGAGATGGATCCAACGAAATGGCGTCTGCATCCAGCCCTGTTTCAGACAGTCGCACTCCGCTTTGGTCGACCCAGGGTAGACCTTTTTGCGACACCGAGCAACACCCAACTTCCCCGTTTCTTCTCCCGCTTTCCCTCTCTGGGGGCAGAGGGGATGGATGGCCTACGTGCTTCCTGTCCGAGGGAACTGGTGTATGCGTTCCCCCTGCAGTCCATCCTGCCCCGTCTCATCCAGAGGATCCTGGACTTCTGGGCGGAAGTGATACTCATCGCGCCCCATTGGCCCCGAAGGCTGTGGTTTGCGGACCTCAGGGCATTATCCATCTCTCTGCCCTGGCACATTCCCTACAGGGAGGACATGCTCAGCCAGGGGCAGTTGGTACACCCAGACCCTCAGTGGTACCAACTGACCGCCTGGCACTTAACCGGTGCAATATGAGGCAAAAGGACTACGACGAGGACGGCATCTACGCTGCCACCTGGAAGGCGTTCTGTGCCTGATGCACCACGGAAGGTTTGTCACCTACCCGTATTCTGCTGTCGAGGGTGCTTCGCTTCCTCAGGAAGGGATTAACAATGGGCCTCTCGCCTAACACGTTACGCAGGCAAGTGGCCGCATTGTCTTCGGTTCTGTCCTGCCCACAGGCTCCATCCCTGGGTCAACTTCCAGACGTCAAGAGATTTCTCCAAGGGGCATCAAATATCTGCCCTCCGCCGGTACACCATTTCCCGACGTGGGATTTACCAAGGGTTCTACAGTCACTCACGGGACCGCCGTATGAGCCTGTCCGCACTGCATCCTTACAATACCTGTCATATAAAGTGGCCTTCCTACTAGCAGTAACATCAGCGCGCCGAGTATCGGAACTCTCTGCGCTCTCTACTCGACAGGACTTATGCGTTTTTCACACAGACAAGGTCGTCCTGAGACTCGATCCCTTGTTCCTACCGAAGGTTAATTCTTCCTATCATCGATCTGAAGAGCTGGTGATTCCATCTTTCTGCCCCAGGCCACTCCATCCTAGAGAGCGACTCTGGCACACCCTTGATGCGCGACGAGCGCTGCAGATATACATGGACAGAACACGCAAGTTCCGTCGCTCAGAGGCTCTCCTGGTGGCTTTTCTTCCCAGGTCCTTGGGACAACGGGTCTCTCCAACTACAATAGGTAGATGGATTCGGGGGGTTATTGTAAAGGTCTATGACTTATCATCTCTGCCACGCCCATCGGGCATCACAGCCCATTCTACACGTAGCGCGGCCACCATGGCTGCCTAGGCTACTCAGGTACCCATCCAGGCAGTTTTGCGAGCAGCCACCTGGTCCTCGCCATCCACTTTCATCCGACACTATAAGATAGACGAATTCGCTGCAGAGGAAGCCACCTTCGGCAGGAGGGTATTGGAACAGGTCTGCCAGCAGGCGGAGTGATTCCTGTTTTTTCTTGGACTTCTATGATTTCCCTCCCTTTATTCCTTTTTGTTGGGGCTTTGGTAAATCCCACTCTGAATGATGGCTCCTCCCTAGCTGGAGAAAGGGTGTTGTTCCTACCTGATACGCCTCTTCTCAGCGGGAGGAGCCATCATTCAGCCCTGCCCGTTCATTTGGACATTGCAATTGCATTAGTTTTGTTTTTCATCCTCGTTTTTTTGTTTTTATCTGGACGTTTGTTGACCTTACTTGTTTGCCTCAGGAAGGGTGTCTTTCAACGATACTAAGTCACCTTGATTGCCACTTAGAGTCTACAATGTCATCTCTCATCAATTCTGGGATAATATAGAAGCTGCCCAGATACAAAAAACCTGTAGACTCGGTCCATCATTGGCTGAGACAGAGACAACCCACTCTGAATGATGGCTCCTCCCACTGAGAAGAGGTGTATCAGGTAGGAACAACGCCCTTTCTCACAGCATTGTCTCATTTCTCATTTTTTCTCATCCTCTCATCTTTCCTACTATCTTGTTATTTATCAATTGCTGTTTGTAACTTATGATTAATGATTGTAATTATGATTTGTGATCTATGACTTATTTCTTGCTGTTTATATATGCCCTGTGAGCTTATGCACTGGAGACAAATTTCTTCTGTGTCCAATCACACTTGGCCTATTCGTTCTGTTCTGTTCTGTTCTGTTCTGTTCTGTTCTACTCTACTCTACTCTACTCTACTCTACTCTACTCTACTCTAC
>JANHGD010002465.1:15825-31553 GCA_027560375.1 Imantodes cenchoa
TTCTGTAAACTGCTTAGAGAGGGCTGTAAAGCACTATGAAGCGGTATATAAGTCTAAGTACTATTGCTATTGCTAATCATTCATGGTCAGCCAAAACTATTGTACATGTTTTTGCTATGTATTCCACTATACAGTCTTTTTTAAATTAAAAAAAAATTAAATGTGATATAATAATGTTGTCCCTGATAAGAAAAAAATGATTTTTAAACCTTCTGCATCAAAAAGGTCCATTTTCTTGCCCACCATGATCCTATTCTTTAAATTGTTTTTCTATAGATGTGGATTACAGTTACTAATGAACTATCATGCCGCTGGATAACTTTGATTAGATTGTGTATTAAGATAGTAAAATTAAAAAGGAGAAGGGGGATTTCAAGAGAAGATTCCCAAAGGATCTGTCGAAAGTAGATTAATGAACGTCAACATTTTAATGCAGCTAAGGAGAAGAAGAAGAAAGTATGCAGAAAATTTTGGAGTCATAGATAAGTCAAGGAAAATTGCCCAATGTCTAGCCACCATAAAATTCTATGTCTGGAAATATTGAACGAGAACTAACAGAAATGCAGCCAATATTATGATGTCCTTATAAATCTATGATGAGACCACATTTGGAAATAACGTATACAGTTTTAACCATCACACTTGAATATTGTATTCAATATTCTACAAATTCTACATCAGTATATTTATTGAAGAGTTGAAAAGAACCCTTCCCTCAAAAGGGCAATCAAAACAATTTCAATGATAGAGCAGCTTATCCACTGGGAAAGACTATAGCACCAGTAATTCTTAATTACAAAGGGGATATGAGGATACTCAATAGACAGCAGGGAAAGAAAACATAGATTTTGTCCAGCGGTTCTACTGGCTTTGTCAGCATTCTTGGTAATTTATTTATTTATTTATTTTGCTACCTTGAGAATCAGAAGTGGCATATGTTGAATACTAGCTGCCAAGGAATAACAGTGATAAGAGATAATCATCTTTTTATTAAGTCTTCTGAATACAGCTGATTGAGTATTAAGAAATAGATGGTTGGCTGTTCCAGCATGGTTTTTATGAACCTCTGGTTTTCCAAACATTGCCGAGCTACGTTCCCAGCATCCTTCACATTTTATTTGCTGCTAGCTGAGATACTAGCGCAGAAAGAAGGTTAGTTTTATAAATACTTTTCATAGCAAATTAGCTTTAGACACAATTTTTACTTTTTACATCTTTGGATGCTTTACAATAATCCTCTCTTTTAAATTTTAGTATCTTTGTATACAAGAACAGGTTGCTGGGTGGGAATTATGACACCAAAATGGCATAGAGCAATAGGCAAATTAATATTAATATTATTGTCTTTTTTGGCTTAAAAATTGAGCAATTAACATTTTTGGAGAAATATTTTGGGATCTGGAAAAACTAAAAAATATAGTGTGATTTTTATGCAGTGAGTCTGTTTCTTATTAAAGAAATATTGTCCAAGTTAGTCATCCTTAGAACACTTTGTTTTTCAAAGGAAACATTTAGCTTCAGAAAAGTCACATCTTCAAAGTTCTGCAGATTAAAGCAGGAAATGGCCAAATTTCAAGTTAACCTTCTAATGTTGATGATGCATTTCCTAAGAGGGTTACTTTTTGTTCAACAACAATGTTACAAAAAGATATCCTATACCCATGTAGACACAGAGGTCTGTCTCCATGTTAAAGTGGTTCTCTGCTGAATGAGAATGGCAAAGCCAACTAATGCTGTTTTTTAAGCTGCATGCTTTCATTAACTAATTTGATCGTCTGAATTTCCAACCAAGTTATAAATTCAAAAATTCAAAATGTAACATCTTGGAAACCTTATTAATATAGCCCAAATCTGCTGTTTTTCTCTTAGCTTTTTCTAGGCAACAGTACCATCTATCATACAAAGCATTTTCAGATTCAGCCTTTTTAACAGTCTTCTCCCATCTGGTATCCTTCAGATATGGTTGAACTAGAACTCCTTATATACCCAGCCAGAATTCTTGGTGATAATTGCAAGACATCTGAATTTTCCCATAAGGCTACTCTTTCTGGATACAGGATAGATATAAAAAGGCAGTGCAATTTCTCCGTTAGTTTTACTCCAGATCTCAATGTGCCCTACACAGGATTTGGGTCATATAGAAATCCCTTTGTAGTATTGTATGTCAGTTCTTTCATGTTTCAGATGAAATTTTAAACATCGTAAGTGTGACCAGAGAGTGTCCCTTAATTATAAACTTGGACTGACTTCTCTTTCCATCTGTTGCGTGTGTTTCTCAATCTGAAAAAGATTACAATACTAAATGTGATATATTCAGATTCATTTCAGTGCATAGAGTTTGAATTAAAAATCAATTTCTAATCTGTATCACTTCTTCTTTTCCCTCCCATTCAGTTCTGCTCTTTTTCTGCATTAAGCTATTACATCCATATATTGTACATCAAAATATGTACAACAATGTATTTTCACTTTGAAGTTGTCATGGATGAGTAAATTCTTGAGAAATATTTTTAATAGAAAATTGGAATGGAAATTAATAAATTATTATATGTATTATACCTCTTTCAATTACATCCTGTAGAGTTGAATATGGGATGCATTAAATTGATTGGCATTATAGCTAGGAAACCTATTGCCAATACTTGTTGTACGAGTTTAGTATCAGTAGTTGGTATTGATATTTAATTCAAAGCATACCCGGTATTGGGAAAATAGATAAAATAAAATATCAGTTTTGATGCTGTTATACATTAAATAGTATTCAAAGTTCACTGAAGTAGTAAATATAAAAAAAGATGTAAATACTGTAGCAACGGAAGCCTACCTGTTTGCTGAAGTAATAAATACATTTTTGTCAACCAGAAGGATTAGAAAAAAATGTTAGCCCAGAATGGTATATTTAGATTATCTTTTTAAGGGAAAAATGAGAGCATGCTAAAGAAACAAGAATTCTGAGAATGCTTCCCACTATTAAAAATAAATATAAAATAAATAAATAAATAAATAAATAAATAAAAATAAAAAATAAAAATAAAACCATCTTCTTCACTGTGTATAACTAAGAGAAAGATATAGAACCAACTGGGATCTATACCTGGATGAAATTGTTCAATAAATAAGATGCTGCTTAAACAAACATTTAGCTGTTGTATAAGTGCTAGGGGAAAATATTATTTAGTACAGCCTTTCCCAACCTATGTCTCTCTAAAGATGGTGAAACTCAGCCCCAACATTTTCAGCTGATGTATTTGATTTCTCTGCTGGTTGGGAAATCTTAGATTTCGTATTCCAATTCATCTAAAGGAAGAATGATCTATACATATTTATTCCATTTGGAAAAAATTAAGGTACTGGAAACTGGCAAATGGCAGCAGTCAACATACAGAAGCAAAAATTCTGTTCATGTGGAAATCTGAGTATAGTTTCTGCCTCATAATCTGCACAAAATGTTACATTTTTGTAATGTATTACATAGTGTACTGTTTTGTGCAGGGCCAGATCTGAGGTTAATGACACTCTTAGCAAAATAGCCTCTTCCATTCATGAGTTTTGTCAGGTTTACTTGAAAGTACTTGGGTAGCTTCTCCAGCGTGGGAGGAGCCATCACTCAGAATGGGTTTGACCTTGAAGGACCGAGTCTGCCTAAATTAATCTGGGTACCTCCCTTCAGTAACCCAGATCTGACTCCGTCCTCCATTGGACAAGTCGTGGTTTCCACCATTCTAACGGACTCTCCTCATATTTGCTATCCCTTCAATTTGTCTTATTTCTGCCTTTTCCCTGGAGATTTGGCTTTTACCTGGCCAGATCGCTGTTTTTCGCTGTTTTTTCGCTCGTTTCTTTATCGTTTGACAGCTCCTCGCATGTGCAGCTGTCATTAGCAAGGCCCGCTTGAGTTTGCGCGCACGGCTCGGCTTTGGCCTCGTAGCCGCGCTGCCTGCTTGCTCGTGGGATCCTTGCTTTTCCTCGTTTTTCCTTGCTCGTTGTCTAGCTGCTGCTTCTGGTGACGAAGGTGCATGTGGGGGAGCAATCGTTTTACGGAGCCAGGCCGTTCCGAAGCTCAGGCCTGGGACGAAGATTGCCAGCGTGCCAAAATTCGCGCATGCGCAGAGGCCTGTAGGCATCGGGCCTCATTCGGACTGTCTCTTGCTTGGCGCCAAAGTTTGAACTGAGCTCTCCCGGGATAGAGATCGTCGGAGCAAGTTTCTTCTCTTCAATTGCGATCAGCTGTGGATCGCGTGTGCGGCTTGGAGGTTTGTTTCTGCCGCCGCACGCCTGCCTGACGACTGCAGACAACGTTCAAGGGACTGTCAAAGCGCCTGGGTTCGCCCGCACTTAAAGCCTGATTTCTTCAGACTCGCCAGGGTTTGCCCGCGGGTCCTGGTGCCACGTGAGCCTTGCCTACAAGGCACTGATTCCATCAGCAGGGTGCCTTGATTGTGGGCTTTGATCCTTTCGGCATTCATGCTGCTCCCCTCTTGCCTGCAACATTGCTACGTATACCTTATTGCAAGGCGGACATTTTGTGGTGCAGCGGCCATTTTATTGTTACCATGGCCCCTTCCAGGCCCAAGCCAGCTGGAAAGCGCCGTTATAAGACAAACCGTCCGGCGGATGACGAAGGTATGGAACCCCAGGGTGACAATTCCTCCTCCGTGCGCAGCTTGCCGCATTCAGGGCAGAGGGTCGAGTGTGATAGCAGGGGTGAGGCCCAGACTGGTTCGTTGGTTCCTCCAGGCAGCCATCTGTCTCTCGATGACCCAAGTCTCTATCGACGGTCGATGGATCCATGGGGTCCTTGTCCACCAGTTGTCCAGCCATTGCTCCGTGATGTAGAGGCTCCTGCGGCAGTTCCATTGGTGTCGTTCCCCCGCCAGTGCAGATGGACCAGGCCACATTGCAGGCCTTACTTCTGTTGGTGCAGCGAGGCATCTCGGCTTGTGCCCCGCAGAGCCAAGCCAGTGCCCAATCTGGGCCTGCTGTTCCCCAGATGGATCCAAGGGTCAACCTGGGCGCTGGGAATCCATCCCCGCCTGCTGGAAGAGGGGACCATGGGCCTCTCCAGGATTTGGATCAGGACGCTCTTTCGGAGGAGGAGGAGGAGGCCACTGACCAGCATGAAACAGGTCTGTTTCCACCATCCCTCTTCAAGTCTCTATTGACCAAGGCCAACGCCCTGGGGGGCCTGAATGCCGGGTTGCCGGCCCAACCTCAGCCTGCTTCCCAATTGGATCTCATTTTTGCCGAGTTTGTCCCTTTGGTGGACTTTGTTCCGGCTCCTCCCTTGTTCCTGGACACAGTCCGTAAACAATAGAAGAACCCGGCTACAGGACCTTCTCCCAGTGCTCTGGACAAGAGACATTTTAATGTCGCCACCGAATTGGCTTCTCTGCTGGAGGTCCTAGCTGTGGATTCTCTGGTGCTGGCATTGAATTCGAATGCACCTCTTCCGACGATGCCAGGCACGTCGGAAGAGGTGCTGCGCCCCGAGGATAAACACTCTGAACAAACCTTGGTAAAAGTGCACCAGGCGGCCGCCTGGTCTATTCGCGCCACTTCTTCCGCATCCTTTTTCGCCCATTCTGCACTTCTTTGGTTGCATGTCATGCAGGATTTGATTCCAGCTGAAAACCTTCACGCTCACCAGGAGCTGAACAAAGTATTTGCATGCTCCCAATTCGCGGCGGATGCTTCTCTCCACGCCTCCCATTTTGCAGCGAAGGCTCTGGGATCGTCGATTGCAGCGAGGCATCTCCATTGGCTGCGGCTGTGGCAGGTGGACCACCGTCACAAGTAGCGCTTGGCCGCAGCACCCTACCAGGGGTCTTCGTTATTTGGAACCACGCTGGATTCCATCGTCGTCGAATCCAAAGACAAGAAGAAAAATTTTCCCTCCTTGTCTTGACGAGGGTTCTCTAGACCTACTCCATACCCTCGGCGACCCTTTCGGGTCGCTGATCATTCATTTCAAGCCCCAGGTCAGTCGGGATTTCGAGCCTCTAGTTTTCAACCCGCCAATAGATCTGGGTTTCACCAACGTTACAACCAAGACCGGTGTGCTAGGGCCAGATCTTACCAGAAACCAACCCGGGGTGGGGGCTCCCGTCCCTATCGCAAATACCGCTAGTTTAGACTGGGAGATCCCAATTGGGGGCCATTTAGCCAGCTTTGCGCCCTGTTGGAGACACATCTCTTCCGATAGCTGGGTTTTACGGACCGTTTCCGAAGGCCTCCGGTTGGAGTTCCTTTCTCAGCCCCCCGACGTTTGTATCCCTTGCCCGGTGTCACAGTCTCTGTCCCGCCGGGTCCTCATGGACACCGCAATCGACCATCTCCTGGAGATACGGGCGATTGAGCCTGTCTCTCCGGGTGAGCAAGGTCGGGGTTTTTATTCCCGGTTATTTTTAGTTCCCAAGACTTCAGGCGGATGGAGGCCTATCCTCGATCTCAAGCGCCTTAACAGTCACGTTACATATCAACGGTTCAAGATGCACTCCCTACTGTCTATTTTGGGAGGGATTCATCAAGGGGATTTTTTTGGCATCCTTGGACCTCACGGAAGCCTACCTGCATGTTCCTATTCATCAGGACCATAGGCAATTCCTTAGGTTCTGCCATGCAGGTAGGCACTTCCAATACTGGGTGCTGCCTTTCGGCCTGTCGTCCGCTCCCAGGGTCTTCACTAAGATCTTGACGGTGGTAGCAGCCCATCTGCGGGGCATTCCAGTCAGAGTGTAATGCTACCTTGATGACATCTTGGTCAAAGCCTCTTCGAGACACCTGGCGGCCCGTCATCTTCAGATTGTCATTGCCACTTTGCAGGAGCTCGGTTTCTCCATTAACATGGACAAGAGCTGTCTTTCCCCGTCTACCACCATCCTTCACCTGGGAGCCATTGTCAACACCCTAGAGTGCAGAGTCTTCCTTTCTCCTGAAAGGTTGTCCAGCATCAGATCCCTGGTGCAGCTCGTTCTTCGTGAACATAAGGTCCAGGTCTCTACCCTTTCTTCTCTTTTGGGTAAGATGGTCTCCTGTTTCTCGATCATTCCTTGGGCCCGTCTGCACTCTAGGGCGTTACAATGGTTCCTGCTTCCTTTTCAGAAGGCGGGTCTTGGCACGTCACCTATCAGAGTTCACTTGGGCTCGGAGGTGAGGCAATCCCTTTTGTGGTTGTGGCTGTCAGGCTGTCAGACACCCTGTCCAAGGGTTCTCTTTTCCAGGAACTGGACAGATTGGTGGTGACCATGGACGCCAGCCTCTCTGGCTGGGGTGATCATGCTCGGGGCCGCATGGCACAGGGTCGTTGGTCCCTCCAGGAGGCGTCAGCGTCCATCAATTGGCTGGAGTTACGGGCAGTATCACTGGCTCTCAGGGCCTTTCATGACCTGGTATCGAGGCGTCACATACTGATCCTCACAGACAACACCATTGTGAAGGCCCATGTCAGCAGGCAGGGGGGTTCCAGGTCAAGAGCCTTAATGACAGAGGCCCTCAGGCTCAGATTATGGTTGGAGCGGCACCTCCTGTCCATCGCGGCAGACCACATTGCAGGAGTTGACAACTCGCAGGCAGACTGGCTGAGCAGGTCACAGGTGGATCCCTCGGAGTGGCATCTCCATCCCACTGTCTTTGAGGAACTGACAAGGATTTTTGGCAGACCGCAGATGGACCTGTTCGCGACTCCGGACAATGCTCAGCTGCCCCGTTTCTTCTCCCAGTTTCCATCTCCGGGGGCAGTGGGGGTGGATGCCCTTCGGGCTCAATGGCCCGGGGGTCTGCTGTATACCTTTCCCCCACTCCCTCTTCTGTCGCAAGTCATCGGACGACTTCTTTACTTCCGGGCGGAGATGGTATTGCTGGCTCTTCACTGGCCCAGGGGGGCTTGGTTTGCTGACCTACGCTCCCTGTCTGTCTCTCCGCCATGGCGTATATCGCTGTTCGAGGGAGTGCTGTTCAAGGGAGTGCTCAGCCAGGGGCAGTTGGTGCATCCAGACCCTTGGTGGTACCAACTGACCGCCTGGCGCTTGAGCGGGAAAACTTGAGGAGTCAAGATTATGATGACGATGTCATTCTAGTTATGCAAGCGGCCAGATGTTCTGCAACCCAGAGGATTTATGCTTCCACCTGGAAAACCTTTTGTTCCTGGTGCGTGTGCAAGGCCCTGGATCCCACCTTTATTCCTCTTTCTAAAGTCCTTCGGTTCCTCCGGAAGGGGCTCTCCATGGGTCTCTCGCCCAACACGCTAAGGAGGCAGGTGGCCGCACTTTCTTTGGTGCTCTCTTGTGCACAAGCTCCGCTGTTGGGTCAACTTCCGGCCATCAGACACTTTCTCCGGGGGGCGACCAACATCAGCCCTCCGGTGGTGCACCGGTACCCAACATGGGACTTGTCTAGGGTCCTGCAGTCGGTTATGAACCGTTGGCCTCCGTTCCATTACACTGGCTATCCTACAAGGTCTCCTTCCTTCTGGCTATTACATCTGCCAGACGCATTTCCGAACTGTCGGTTCTTTCTGTGCACAAGGACTTATGCATATTTCATTTGGATAAGGTAGTACTGCTCCTTGATCCGTCCTTTCTTCCGAAAGTGAACTCAGTGTTCCATAGGGGTCAGGAGTTAGTACTACTCACTTTCTATGCTAATCCTAATAAAGGAAAAAGTTCTATTTAAGACATTTGAGTCATGTCAACAGATGTAATGGTATGAAGAAATGTCCTTGAGAGACAGGGCAAAGAAATGCAACAAAGAGAATGTTCAGATAAAAGGCAGCTGAGCCTGCAGCAGTAATTTGTGTTGGGCAAGGAGCTCAAAAGGGACTCTCCCTAGTTTCTTGGACTGTAAAATGGAGGAGAGAGAGATACTTTCAGATGTGCAAGAGCCTTTTAATGTAACCTTAAAACAAAATAGAATTAGCTGATCTGGTTGTGTTATCTGTCTTGTCTATCTCATAAGTCTGACTGTCTAAAATACTGTATTGCTTCTGAAGGGGCAGATTGGGCAAGGATCATGATGGGTCTGGCAATTGTCCAAGAATGCTCAATATTGAAGCCATTTGAAGCCATGTCACCCCACCCACTTTCTAGTGTGAGACAATCCAAAAGATGTGTGCTACATTCTTTGGAATAATATTTCGTTTAATATAGTATAATTTAAGATATTTATCTCTTTCTTAGACTTCAAGGCAAATAATGAAATGCTTCCCCCTTCTCTCCTTCCTTTCTTCATATGCTAGTATTTTGAATAGGGAAAATTAAAAGAACTTGTCTGAAATTCTGTTGGTGTTCTACCATTCATTATAGGTGGTATTTAGCTAGATGCAGCAATAGTATGACTCATTATGAAGTAGCTTCTTATATTCAGTGGAAGAGCCAAACCATCTCTTAACCTCAAGGAGCTATAAATCTCTCTAAAATGAAAGCCAGTTTATCTGTAGCCACAACTATGTCAAAAACATAAAAGGGAACTTGGTACTTGAGGATTGTATTCATTATTTTACATAGATGGTTTAAAATATTAGTCAGAATTAAAGTTGGACGATACTATTATATTTCTGCAAATGCTTCCTGGAAAAGGAAGCTCTGCAGTAAATTGATTTTCCACTGTTGTAAAGATGCTAAAGAATACTATCTAGAACTAATCAAATCCATTTGCCTGCCTTTAACAGAAGCTGGGAAAAAGAATATTTATATGTATAACAGTTAAGGAAAATAGGGCATAGTAAGTCCAAGTCCCAATAAATTCTGGTGGTTGCAAACTTCCACAAATTTTACTAGTTACACTCATCAAACTTTAGTTTGACTTAAATCTAAAGAACCCATTGATTGGACAGTTTGAATCCAGGCAACAGCATCTCAGACTACTGATGAAAGCAGAAAGAAACTGATGCCTAGAATGGGAGATTCAAATAATGTGGCCCCATTGTTTCCCCTGTGAGTCAGGCAGCCAAGCTGTGTTTTTAAGGCAAACCCTGTATCCCCAAATTATCCTATTCGAGTGCTTGTATCATAAAATAGGCAGAAATATTTTAGCATGCCGTAAAATGAATTAAATGTTTATGAAACAAAAAAATATCAATTAGGGTAACTTCTTCCCCTTGGTTCTTCTTTCAAACTTGGCTCCCAGGAACCAATGGATTTCTGCAGTGAGAGCTTCAAACCATACTAACCGCCAAAATTGTATTAATACTTTCCACCTTCCTCAAATAACAGCTACAAATTGGTTCCGCCTTCTACCACCATAGTGAGATGCCAATGCTTCAAATCACAGCAAAGCACACATGAAGTTCAAAGAAAGCAGTCTCTCTCAGTAGAAAAATGAAGGGTATTTTAACTTAGAAGTCTAACTCTAAATTAATTCCAGATGAGTATAACAAGGAGTATCTCTCTTCCATCTTTAGCTGCCTCAGTCTGAAAAAGCTGCTCAAGATACTTGACACAGGATAGCTATGCAAGAATTGTTACTGCATGGTAGGATAAAACCACATACAACAGTTAATTCTTGCCTATCAATGTGAGAGTAAAACGCTCTTTCTTCTATCCACAGAATTTAAATCCAGTGCCACTGCTTTCTGCCTTTTTCATGAATTAGCAGACATCTAACTTCACATTTTTCATCCTTGGACCCAGATGACAGTTAATAATTGAAATAATCAATAATCCTGCACTGAGAAAAGCTGACAATTATAGGACTGAAGCTTTAGAAAGTGAGGTTTAGCAGCAACTATAATATAAAATGATATTCATTGCATAAATTGACAATTTGTCAATTTGATTAATAAAATAAAACGAATGAGAAGATTTCATTTTCATTTCATAAGTGTTTTGCTGAGGATTCCTAGCTAATTTTTTGTTATGCAGAATTTTGACTGTTGTAATTCTCTGGGAGTTAATATTGGTTCACAAATATTAAATATTTGAATGTGGGGTGACATATGAATTGTTTTTGTCTAATGCACATGCATAAAAGTGTAAGCACATCAGTATAAACATGCAATCTAATGCATGCACCAGAATCCCTCAGTTTTTTGTCTTGTACTATATCTCAATTCCCAGTCAGAAACGCAATGAACATTTGGTGGAAAGATCAGAGTCCATTGTGTCTGAAAGGTGGAAGTTAGGGAAGGATATCATATATGTTTTAAATGACATTTCCTTCTGAGTAACTCTGCAGAGCATTGCATAAAAGTTGTTATTTTGCACCTGGAAGTTTCTGTATTGAAGCTATATTATTGGCAGGGATAATTTGTTTTTTTGCTTTTTCTTATTTGGATTTTTGATCAACAATATTGATCGTCAGTGAAGTAGTCCATTATATGGAACCAAAAAAATTACTATCATAGACTGTTTCTAATCTTTGAAAGATTTAAGTTCACCATCTTGATAAACTCATCTTCAGACACACACTCTTGCTTTAATAATTACCGGCTGCAATTTGGAAATTATTGTAATAGATTAAAAACTGTTTTGGTCTTTATCAGATACAATGTATTTGTCAATTATTTTCTTAGTTCTGCTTTTCTATAAGATAGTATCTTTGGTTGGAGGAAGCTAGAGAGTTTGATAGTAGGAAGAAAAAATAGGTGTCAGCAGTGATTAAAATCTTAGAAGATCAGTTGTTCTTCCTTTGTTAATTATTAAGAAGTTTAGCTACAAATTTGAAAAAAAGGACTTTACATTTTATCTTTTGGATTGGCAATGCTAACTTTTTAGAATCACTGCTTCTAGTATCCTTAGAGACTAAGGATTATCTGCATAATTGATTCATCAAAATTAATTATGCAGATAATTTTACTCCATTTTTTTACAAACTCCTCTTAAAAG
Organism: Imantodes cenchoa; assembly: GCA_027560375.1. Lineage (NCBI taxonomy): Eukaryota > Metazoa > Chordata > Lepidosauria > Squamata > Dipsadidae > Imantodes > Imantodes cenchoa. The sequence goes on from JANHGD010002465.1 coordinate 27,645, forward strand.
TCAAGCATAACATCACAACATTTTTCTTTCTTCTAAGTCTTCCCTACCCATTGAACTCCTACATTATAATAGAGGTTACATCTCCTGGCATTCAAAATTCCAAAAAGTAATTTAAAAATGAATAGTTAAAAAATTCAAAACTTTCAAAATTATTTCAGAATGATTGATTTCCCTTCTACAAATCATTGCAAAAGTGGTTTTATAGTTCATTATAAATTATGCTCAGTGTACCTTTATTAGTTGGTCTGTTAGTGATTATGGAATCCCTAACCATTCATTTTTTAGTTTATAGTAACTTATCAAATGAAAACGTAAGCATGGAAATGCAAATAAAAGGAGAAAGACAAAAGACAAAGAGGAGTGCTGTGAAGCAATGATGGTTTTATTACTCAGTATTATCATATGTGCATTCTATAATTAATTATGTTTGGAAAAAGAATAAGTAATGTCTACCAGAGAATGGAGATCAAAGCATTTTTAGTAATGCCAAGATTAATGATAATAGACATTTTTAAGACAAGCCAGTAGAATTTCTGTTCACAAGTGAATTATTCATGTAAGTCTACTAATTGAAAATCATACAGCATTGACTTCCAACCCTTCATTTCATTTAATGGTTTCCTTTTGTAAAATATTAACACAATGAATTCACTCACCACCTTGAACATTGAAGAGTTTAAGCATATAGAGCAGTGATGGCTAACGTTTTCCGGACTGAGTGCCCAAAGCATGTGCACATGTATGCGAATACACGCGCACATGCCTGAACCCCCAAAATGCAATAAGCGCATGGCCCCTGCACTGCTCCCCACCCCATGTATGCATGTGCAGTCCCCGCACATGTGTCCCATCCCCACATGTACCCCACCCCGTGCATGCATGCATGGTCTCTCATGCACCCCACCCCCTGCTCAAGCATGTGCACCCCCCTACATGCAGCCTGCCCCCTGTGCATGTGTGGCAGAAACCCAAAGACCAGCTGACTGGTGGGAGGCGCACTCGCATGCGTGGCAGTCCTGAATTGGGACGACGGCTCACATGTCCACAGAGATGCCAGTATTCATCATCATGGATATAGGGCATATAGATATGGGGGGGAAAACCAAGGGATTTGTGTATATTTTTCTGATGCTTATTACCAAGATTTGTATTGTTGGAATAAAAAAAAATCACTACTTAAATCACTACTCAGATATTGCTTATACCTCAGCAAAATATCCTAATATATTTATTAGTTTTACACTCTGGCTTTTTTATGTCATATACACATGTCACAAATGCATTAGCATTTGTACCAGATTATCTTCAATAAAATTTCTGTATCACCTTTCTTCAAACTATGTATTGGTTTTTTAAATGTCAAATTTTTACATACAATGATTTAAATAGATAATTCTTTTACTCAAAGATTAGAACATCCTGAACTCTCAACGAATGCTAATGCATAAAATCATCAATAAGCCAGTCAGAATTTGTATTAATGTATGTATACACAGTGTATCTATGTATTTGTATTTGCCAGTATAGCAATAGATCTAATATACAAATCTATTGATAATGTTTCTCTTAATGGCATTAGGCTCTTATAATAACAATGGAATTTATAAGATTTTTATTTGCATGAGAAAAACTCTTGTTTTCAATTTTAGCAGCAAACAGTCATATTTTAGTTTCAGATAGTCACTTTAAATAGAGTGCCTGTAGAGTTTCTCATATATCAATACAGATATTTTATTCACACTATTGATGCTTTTTATTCTTTAGAACTGCAAGTAAAGGCTCTTAAATTTGGACTTTTTTCCTGAATTGTTGCCCTAATAGTTACTTTTATTGTTGCATTAGCTATAGCATTGCAAAATAAGTATTTTTACCATATTTACATTGCTGACATTTGCATTATGAGTTTTATAGGTTTAACTTAACCAAAAAGTTCAAGCTTAATTTTAATTTGCAGTAAAATAAATATAACTTTCAACATGTATTTGTTTGTTTGTTTATTAGATTTATGTGGCTGTCTACTTTAATCAACTGTTGGTTCCCAACAATAATAAAACCAATAAATAAAACAATGTTAAAACCTTAAGGCTTAGTTACTTTCCTTCCATATTATCTACTTATGCAATCTTATTCCAGAACCTTAATAAAAAGCCAAGTCTTAACAGCCAAGTCATTTTGAACGACTAGAAGGTGGGTCTGTTGAATTACCAGTGGCAAGGTGTTTCACAAGGTAGGGGCAATGTCAAAAAGGCCAATTTCCAAGAATTCACAACATTGCAAACTTTTAGGTACCTGATCTAGTAGGGTATGTTTTTAGGGAAAGATGGTCCTGCAAGTAACCAGGTCTTGTCACATATGGCTTTAAAGGTGATAACCAGTATCTTGAATTGTGTCTGGAAGAAAACTGAAAGTCATTGCATCTCACAATAAAGATGAAACATCAATGAACCTCTGTGCACAACTGCATTCTGGACCATTTATAACTTTTAGTGGTCTTTGAATGCAGCTCGGTATGAAGCCCATTGCAATAATCCAGCATATAAAACAGATCTATAGAAAGGCCACCTAAAACTGCAGCAGGATCCATGAGTCTGAGTATGCACCACCTTGATCCAGGGACTGTAAACCCAGAGTCAAAGATGATAAATCTCCCAACAGTCGGGGGGACAAAAACCCCAAGCCACTCAGTTTTGCCAGTGTTGAGTAGTTGCTCTTATTCAGATCTATATTTATGATACCACACCCCATGCCACAGCAGTTTTATGTAGTAGTTAAAGAGAAGAAAGCGAGGGCCCAAGCCCCAAAGCATCCGATACTGTAATCATACCTACCAATACCAACTTGAACAAGCCAAAGGAGGAGAGACACTGCAAAAGGCCTCCCATTCCTAACTCCTGACGCCAGTTCAGAAGAATGCTGTGGTTGATGATATCAAAAGATATTGAGAGATCTAGGAAAGCCCAAACAGTTGCATGATGCCCATCTGGGTCCTCCAAACATCATTAAGTGCAACCAATGCTGTCTTACTGCAACATCTTGTCCTGAACACAGAGTGAAAAGAGTCCAGGTAATCTGCTTCATCTAGGGACTTCTGAAGATGCATGCCCAACTACATACTCAAACACTTTTCCCAAAAAGGGAAGCTTGGAGTTGGACAAAAGTTATCTAACATGTGAGAATCCAAGGAATTATAAAGTAATTGTTGCTGAAGGAAGACAAAGCATCGAAAGTAACTAAGCACAGGTATGAGCCTCTATTAGGACATACCTTGGGGCAAAAGGGGCACATAATTACTTCTCTGTCCTTATTGCATTGTAAGGTAAGGTAAGGAAGAACTGGAAGAGTCCTGTAAGATCACTGTGAAGAATGCTCTAGACATCTGGCAGATAAAATTACTCAATTTTATTTAGAGTTGAACTCTGGCTAGATCCTTTGGAGGTGACTGAAATCTTTTATCTGGAAGGAGTAGGTTAATCTCAAGAAAGAAGGCAGGGTCCTCAAGATAATGAGCTTGATTAACTGTGTCCTGGCCCCCTGGCCCTCCTGGTTGGCTAAGGCCTCCTGGCAGATCGTATATGACTGAGTACAAGCTGTATTAAATACCAGTTTTCTGGATGAAATATTATTCTAGGCATCTCTTGCATTGTTTCATTTCATAAGCTACTCATTAAATCAAAACTTTCTATGAGATTCATGTGCATAGAGAGTCCACATAGGCACAATTCAATCCAGAACTCCAGTTGCCTTCTCATTTCAAGCAGCAATGAGGCATTTGCTAAACTACATGTCAGAGCTTCAGGAAAATCTCTTAAGTTCCCTTGGAAACTTTAGAATTGTTAGAACAATTAATCAGTGGAACAGCTTGCCTCCAGAAGTTGTGAATGCTCCAACACTGGAAGTTTTTAAGAAGAT
>JANHGD010002465.1:130397-146852 GCA_027560375.1 Imantodes cenchoa
AATAGATACAAACTTAAGGTAAACTGCTCCAAACTTGATTGCAGAAAATATGACTTCAGCAACAGAGTGGTCAATACCTGGAATGCACTACCTGACTCTGTAGTTTCTTCCCCAAACCTGCAAAACTTTAACCTTAGACTGTATACTGTCGACCTCACCCCATTCCTAAGGGATCTGTAAGGGGCATGCATAAGTGCACCTTCGTGCCTACCATCCCTGTCATAATATCCCCTTTTATTTGTATCCATGTCAGGTATTCATAAACATGTTTATACCTATATCTGTTATATTATACATGCTTGACAAAATAAATAAACAAAACAAACAAACACCTGTTCTCTTCAAAATTAAGACAAAGGTGTCCCATCAATTAATCAAATGGTACTTATTTCCATAGCGATATATTTTAATGCACAATTTGAACAGTTAGTTAAGGTCCACAATGAAAAGGAACAGTTGATGTTATCTGTTGGCCATATTCCCCAAAGAACAGCACTCTCTCCACGTATGAGGACTTTTCTGAAACCAGGGCAACATTCAGCAGCTGCAGTTTCTACAAACATCGCAACAAGGTTTTGGGAGAAGCTGTACCTGAGGGAATTTTAGTCTTCTTTAGTGTTTGTAGAAAAACAAAAGCCACCTTCTGGAAAGGATTTGGTCATAGTAACTACTCTAGAAATGCTTAAAGATTTTGCTCGGTCCTGGCTTACTTAAACAAACAAATCTGTATCACACTTCACTCTTCACGTTTTTCTAAATTTAGCAATACCATCATTTGTTCCAAGTCGTAAAATACATTATTGTAGGAGAAAACCACACAAATACATAGTTTTATCTCCAATGTGTAAAAGGTGCATATTTCAGTAGAAACATGTATAGTTTTAAACTATGTTTAAAATAGTGTAAATTCTAGCTTCTTTTAAAAAAAATCTCAAAATGATATGGAAACAGCACAAAATATAAATGTGAATAAATGTGCTCAAAACTGGCAGATGACTTAATATTTAATTCAGCTCTGATATAGTTATTTAGCTTCTGTATTATTATTTGCCTAAGGGATAAGTATAGGCCAATTTTTTGCAATTGTTAAAGGCACCATGCTAGAAACCAGAAGATCATGAGTTCTAATCCTACATTAGGCACAAAGGCAGCTGGGCAACCTTGGGCCTGTCACTCTTTCTCATTGCCTGGAAGCAGGCAATGGCAAATCAGTTCTGACAGTGCTGCCAAGAAAATTTCAGGGATCTTTCCAGGCAGTAGCCAGTAGTCAAGATTGTTGTGAAGACACAAAACTGTGTCTTATAAAGCACGGATGTCATACTCATCACGTCACATTGCCGTCACATGACATATCGCGATGTTTTTTCCCTTCGCGGAGTGGGGTGGGCATGGCCTGCGTGTGACGCATCCAGCCTGCGGGCTGCCAGTTTGACACTCCTGTTATAAAGAATAAGTAAATTATTCCTAAAACATGGTACAATGCAGCACAAGCTAGATTTATCCATACTACACAGTATTCAGCAAATCACAATTAAAATATTTAGAGCATTATGGTTTAACAAAAAAAAGCAAGCAGGAATCAAAAGAGAACATATTGGATTTTTAAAACTACATTTTATTTAAACAAACTGCTCTTTGCATCCTTTCCTCTTCTACCTCAAACCCTATTTCCTTTCCTTTTCTCATTTCTGATGTCCGGACCATGTTTAAATTCTTAATATTTACAACTTGAAGAACCAGACTTAAATATAAAGAACATTTCTATGCTTCCAAATTTCATGTCAGTTTGATGATTTAGATGATTATTTTTCCTGCCTGCCTGTCTCCTCCCCTCCTCCCATTTTCTCTCATTCATATATTCCTCTCCATTTTCCCTTTGCAATGATGCTCACTAATAAACCGTTTCCCTAAGGGATCAAGGCAGGAAATTGGACAAGTCCCTGCCTCTCCCCTTTAATTTTTTTTGTTTAGTTTGGATGGTCTTTCAAATGGCTTGGAATGCAAATGGAAGATGCTTTTGGCAAGTTGACATTTTTCCTTCCTGCAGAACTAGGCAATGAGCCAGCAAAAAAAAGGAGGAGGGAGTAGTTTAAAGGAGACATGCCAACTACAGTGCACTCCAGTGTATTCTCACATGAAAATCCTGTACTGGCTGCCCAGTTCTCTGTTAAGGCTGAAATGCTTGGGCACCAGCTGAAGGTCTCATTGCTAGTTAAGCCTTCAAGGGCTTAAGTGGGATTTAAGTGTCTCAAATGGGGCCTTCTCCTGGCCTCTTGCACATGGCTGTATATTGCCCTAAATAAAAAGCTTTGGCTCCAATGGAGAAATTATTGCTGTAATTATAGTTGGCTTTTGTGAACAGATCAACACCCTAGCGCTTGGTAAAAGGAAGTATATTGCTTCCAATATACATTTTTAGGGAAGAAGGGATTATATTCCATTGTAAATTACATGCAAATTACCCAAATGATTCAGGGGGGGAAGGGAATCAGAATTGACCTTCTGGCCTCTTCTGAGCCTCTGACAGCCGGCTAGTGACTGCAGGAAGTTTCCAAAATATATAAGCCCTCTGAAGATTTAGAATACTACTATGAGCCGAGGTGGCGCAGTGATTAGAGTGCAGTACTGCAGGCTACTTCAAGTGACTGCTAGTTCAGCAGTTCAGCTGTTCAAATCTCACTGGCTGAAGGTTGACTCAGCCTTCCATCCTTCCGAGATGGGTAAAATGAGGACCCAAATTGTTGGGGGCAATATGCTGATTCTGTAAAACCACTTAAAGGGGACTATAAATCACTGTAAAGCAGTATATAAGTCTAAATGCTATTGCTATTGCTATTACGTCTCTCTCATATAAAGGAAACAAAAAACTACTCATGACACTGAATATAATCTCTTTTTTAAAAAAACAACAACCTTATTTTAGGTCCTCGCCTTTTTCTACCTTGTCCTATTGATGTTGATGGTTCTAGAGTGTGGTTTACTGATCTCTGGAATTATTCTTTGGTGCCATATATAATGGAAGCTGTGAGAGAAGGACTTCAGGTAAGACTCTAACCAAACAGCAGTCTGAATCCTTGGGGCATTATTATTCATTATTGTTTATAAGAGTTGATTTTCAGAAACAGTCATCATTTACCATGAATGGGAAGCTTAATCTATTTTTAAATCTCCCTATAATCTGTGCCCTATCATTGCAACCATGGACATCACTGTGCCTATAAATAATTTCCTTGGTTCAGAAAAATGCCCAAAGGAATGCAAACATATTCTGCCTATATATTTAATATTCAGTGGGATTCTCACTTGTAGAATTTTGCAATTCGTTAATAGAATACTTCACTTGAATGTTGCTAATCGGTAAGATAGTAAACCAATTTTAGTATAACCTTGTTATATGTTGTCAAGTGGAATATATAAAGTGGAGGAGGGAGGTAAACCAGTTACAATGACCAAGAGTCTTTGAAGCAAATACCAAAAACATATGCGTCTTAATTATTTGTTTGTATCTCCATAACTTATATAAATTCAAAATTTTTTGACCAGATGTTGTTCTTATAAACTGAACAGATTATTTGCTAATCATAACTTATTTTGTAGCATGGTAAAGTATTTCCAGGTAAATACTTTGTAATAACTTGGTTCATCATGGCCATTCTAAAATGTCTTAATGAAATAAGTGTAGACATTTTTACTTTTCTTTTGGTATATATATTTAGATGTATGGTAAACGTGCACCTTGGGAAGACCCCTCAAAGTGGATAGCAGAGACTTGTCCATGGAGTTCACTGCAACATGACTGGTCATCATTACTTCAGTTAAGACCTGAAGATGTTGGTTATGAAGGTTATGCATCTGCCAAAGAAGGAACTACTTCAAAGCACATTCCACAGATGGAATCAGAGGGAGATCCTTTGGTAAAATAAAAGAGTGCTTATTGCTTTTTTAAATATGCCTTATTTAATTCTAATGGTTTATTATATGCAACAGCTGAATGTAATTTGGTGACATTTATTCTACTTGCTGCTTTGGCTGATCAGATAAATTGGTGCTAGCTTCCATGTACCCTTATACTACAATGAAAAAACCCTTTAATGTATAATCCCCATAGCAATAAATTTAAGACCCTCCTTAGCTTTGCATTAATTCACTGAATATGTATAATAAATCAATGTATGAAGTAGATTAAGAAGTTATCATCTCAGAATATATGAGCAAATGTATATGCCAGTCCTAAATTCTGACCCACTCTTAACTTTCAATCACACTTCATACACTTCATACTGAGCAAGAAAGATAAATTTTGTTGGGATCATAAATATCTGGGCATTCATTTACCTTAATGGTATCCCTGAATATGTTTAATTACTTTCACTGACAAAGGTGAATAGCTATGAATGAGAGAGAGGGCTCATATATTAGGAGTGTAAGGAGACACAAGCAAAAAACAGAAGAATATTAGAGATATATGCATGTGAAGTGACAGATATAAAAATGATTTATCTAGGAAAATATTCAGAAAAAAGAAAACCTACAGAATAAAGAGATAGTTTATAGGTTAAAGCCCTTCCTCCATTAGATCCTAAAAACTGTTAGGAAGACAAAAGATATTTTACTATATTGTTTACTATGTTGTCTATGCCATTCATGAGCTAATATCTCTCTACCATGTCTCCTCATACATTTTTCCCTTCAGTCTAAGCTACAGAGTTCCAATTGCTATAGTCTTTCCTCATAGGAAATTGCTTAATTTTGACTGAATTTTTCTTCTCTCTGTCCCTACTAAGACACATTGAGCAAATCTGTGTACAAGCTTCTCACTCTTCTCCATACATTTTTGCTGCTATCGTAAGCAAGGCTTCTTCAAGCAACCATTTTCAACTTAATGAAATGAGGCTAAATGCCTATATGACAGTAATAAAGCTACCTTGATTTTTCAAGGCTTAGTTAAATATGAAAAGGTGTAATAACATAATGGATTCTGGTTTTCCTTTTCCTTTTTTTTTTTTTTTTTTTTTACATATTTTGGATCAGAAAACTATAGATTTGCATTGTAAAATTAGGTTATTTTAAAATGCCACTAACAATGCCCATTCCCTGAACACTCATAAGAGGGAATCTTTATAAATGCCATGTTTAATTATGATAATTTCAGTATCTAAACATCTTAGAAATTTCCAGTGCTCTTGAAGTTGAATAACACGTGCTTAAGGGTTTCTGGTATCCAGTCTCTCAGCAGTAACACAATAATATGGCATTGTTTTGTGAAGGTCAGCTCCTGGACAGCAGATGGTGCTATTGCATTCAGCCATTGACTTTCACCCATTCCATTCAATATGTATGCAAAACAGATTAGGCTTCTTTTTCTCCTCCTATCATGCAAAAAACAAAAAAACAAGGCTGTTTATTTGTTTCCTTATCATTGACTAGAAAAAATGAATCCTGGTTTAAATAATCCATTCTCCTTTATATTTTGAAAGTCTTACCTGTTGTTTTTCCCCTCCATTAAATTGCTTCGGTGCTTTTAAAGATTTAAACATAATTCAGCAGGTACTTTGGTATTAGGTCTGCTCATCCTTATGATGTGGAAATAGTATGTTTCTTAAAACACATACAAAGGCTAACATAGCATGAAGGCCAATATTGGATAGAATCTGGTAGCATCCCTTTGCCTCCATGCAAAATAGCACCAAAAGGTTTGTGAAACATGTATTCAAAAATGTGCATGATAAGTTTTAGAAGAGCTTAAGGCAGGAATTTCTCATAACAGTGGATAATCATATAGTTACAGAAGCAAATATTCAAAGGTTTGGGAAAGTTCATATATAAAGCTACGTAAATGAAAAGAAATTTCCTTACAAAGGAAAACATTTTCAGTAAATGTTTTCTAAAACTTGCTCTTACAAAGGACTTGAAGAAATAAATAGTTGTTCTTTTTTGTTCAATTAAATTAAAAACAAGAGGTGAAATTCATTACAGTATTGCTTGGCAAACACGAACAGTAAAAAGGACTGGATTATTATTATTCTAAATCATCTTAACTCTTGTACCAATAACACACCATACTGTATTTCTTTCTCAGATGAACATGCTATTGAGGCTCAAAGAAGCTGCCACTTACTCAAGTGCCCAGAGCTGTGACAGTGATACTGCCAGCCACCATGATGATATGCTGGACCCTTCACTTGAATCAACGCTCTAAAGGGGGCATGACTTTGGTTAGAAGATGCTGACAAACCTATACCCGTGTTAAGGGCTGCTGAGGTGGTGTGTATCTGTGCTGAAATAGCATGTGTGTGCTGTGTCATATATGGAGGCACCTGATTTAAGCAGTATAGCAAATCAGGAATGAAAGTTGGATTTGTTCAGTTTAAGGTGGAAAGAACCTTTAAAACAGGGAAGCTATGAAGCAGATTGCACACATAGTAGTCAAACTGGAATCACTTAGAGTCTTTTATTTTCTATCCCTGTCTTGAAAGTTTACAGTGGAAACATTTTATGTGATACTTCAATATACTTGGAGGTGCTGCATTCATAGTTCTCCTGCTCCTCTTCCTCTTCTTCCTCTTCCTCCTTCCCCTTTTTCTCTTCTAACCTCTGTGGTGCCTCACAGCACATATTCCAGATTATATTCTGCTGTCCTTTCCAAAATGAGGTGGATGCAAAATAAAATAAAAAGAATGAGAGGGCGTATAGACTCAATAAGCACAAAACAGTATTGTGCAATTACCTTATACAAACAATACTGTGATATGCTGGATAAGTGCCAATTTGATACTAAACTGCCATATTTGCAGTGATGTGGTTCACCAAGTTTTCTGTTTGTGTGTGCGTGTGTGTATTGAAAAAAAAGTCACCCGTTTTTTATATCCAAATTGTTTTTAACCACAGTGGTATTTTTTAAACACCTGCCCACCTCTTAAGGTTGTTGCTGTTGTTGTTAGGCAATTCTGATGCTGACTAAAGGTTTTGGTTAGGACTTTGTTTTGAGTCTTTTGGGAGGGGGAAAAAGAGATCATTTCCTATGGTGCTGTCTCACTGCCTTAAAACCAATTTCTAGACAATGTTACACTTGGTTTAATTTGTTTAAACCATTGGTTATTTACACTGTTTCCTTTCTTCATTTTACTAATGAGAGAGCATCAGTGAACACAGTAGCCTTGTGTTTATATATCAAGATTTTTTTTAAATTAGGTGGCTAGAAGGATGAATTATTAATATAGATATAGATATATTATTTTTAATCTTCCGTGAATCAATGACCTACCATCCTAAACCATTCAAATGACCCAGAAACTACTCCTAGTTAATTATGAATGAAAACAAAACAAAAAAGGGTCCAACATAGTTATTTCTATCCCATTAGGAAAAGAACTTAATTAAGACAGAAACAGAGATGTGTAACATTTTATCCAGCAGAGCTGGGTGTGCACCTGAGTTAGCATGAGCACAAATCGTTCTTGATTTTCGTTCCTTCTCTTCCTTCCCCCATTTGGAGCATGCTATTTTAATTGCAGTTGTTGTACATGAAGAAAGTCAGCATTACAAAAACACTGACACAGTGCTATTCACTGTGCAAGACAGAAATGTTTTTACTGTAAGAAGGGAAAGTGGGGGGTGATTTTGCACAGTTTATTGGGAGGGTATTGTAAATATGGAAAATCAAAAGTGTTGCACAAATGAAAGCAAACAAAACAGTGACAGCAGCAAAAATACAAAATCATGCTATTGATGTGAAGAGATATTTCATTTACGGAGAATACCCATATGTTGTAAACAAAGCAAGAGGGCAATCAGTACTATCTGTTTTTGTTTTTTTTAAAGGACAGATAAACCAGGTATGTTTGTCCTGTATTTAGAACTGCCATCACAAGTCCTGAGCTATCCTTGCTTCAATGAATATTTGCACACTTTAAACCAATCTAACTTTGCAGGAAAAAAATAGACATTATCTATCCTGGCAGGATACATCGAAAACCCAATCAGAATAATTGAAGATATTGGTTAAAATTAACATAAAATATCTAAGGGCTATAGCATTCTATAGGCACATTACTTCAACTCTTATCTTGAAAGGGCTCATGTGGAGCACATCTATTCATAATCATATGATATGTGCCAATGAAATACTTTCAGGATATACATAGCCAATGGATAACTTCAGGACACATAAGTGGTGCTACTAACGCCTGCAACAATATATTTTGCAAAACAAATATTAAAGAAATCAATGCCTTGTTGCATCAGCTGCAGGTTTCCTGCATGGTGCTATTGCCCTAATAAGAAAGTCTGATTTTATGCACAAAAAATGTACTCAGATTTATTTTCAGCACCAAATATTAGCTGACTGTCTCATACTGTTAAGCAGCATGCACTCTGGAAAATGACTAAAACAAAAGCTGCTCCTTAAGGTTGATGTAGTCTAAAACAACATCTAAGCCGAGAAACTCCTGTCATTTTCAATACACATACACACATTATGTATGTATATATTACATAATACAATTTTCCCTGCAATACATTTCAGTGAATCCACCTAGTTTACAACTTTAACAAATTTGTTTGTGAAGCATTTGTCTGTATACATTTTATATTTTGTACATTTTTAATGTAACATATTGTGTAAATAGAGAGAAACAGTGAGATAAATCATCTGAAAAGTTTTGTAGTCTTTGTAAAGCCCTAATAATAAGTATTTGGTGTCATCAGATTTAACTGGATGATGTATTTTATATTGATTTATTGTTCTTCTAGCTTGTAAACCAGCTTGCATATATTTTTTGCAGGTGTGCACACTGTATCTGTCTAAATTATTACTTTGCCATTAAAGTGGAATTATTTATTGACAACTGAGTCTGCTGTTTTTAAACTCCAGAGGAAATCAGCCTTTGATTCCATTGTTAGGTGTAGGCTATGGGAATAGCTTGAGAAAACCATTACAAATATTAGACACATCAGTTATTGATTGGATTGCTTTCTTACCTTACTACAAGGATCTGAGCTGGCCAACTGAGGATCCTTATCTGACCCTATTTTAATAAATGGATCAGTCAAACAGGTCTATTTATTTGCTGCCATCATATTTAATTTGCATATCAATTATAGTGTTTCAGCCATGGAATGAAAATCATTTTGTCTTCTGCCTTAATAGGTACAGAGCACTCAATTTAATGTAGGTTGATAATATATGGTGCTTATATCATGATACATGTTGAAATTAAGTTTAGAAAATTGTGGGCTAGGCTGGCTAATTATTATGAGAGGAAAAAGCTGAGGATTAACTACAAGCAAGCCACACGGCAGAACCAAACATACATTGCCTGTTCCTTAAATACAGTATTTGGATGTCCCTTTCTAGAAGCCATTAACCTGGAAGGTAAACCTTAATCCAGTTTTTACTCAATGGATATATTCTAAAAAAAAAATTCTATTTTAGTGGAGATCCGGAGTTAAATTACTCCTGCAATCAAAATATTCCAGGAAAATAAAATTCCACAGCTTCTATATTGGAAGGAGTTTTTGGAATGGAATTAGAATGTATTTGTGCAACTGGAAATAGTCCAGAATATATTAAGAGAAATTCCAAGTCTTCTACAGGGGTCTCTTGCCACATATATAAAACTCACATCTGTCAATCTCTATTAGAGCACAGTTTATAATACACATTTTTTAAAGAACTGCCAGGTTCCCAGACAATTATTTTGCTAAATTTTGCTACTGGCAAATGAAGGGTAAATATGTCATATTGTGATATTATATTCCTTTCTATCTAGAGGAATTAAATCCTTGAATATAAGATTTCTCAATGACTTTTGGAATGGAATGCTATCAAAGACACAATGTTATCCAATGCTCAAGATTCTATCTTTGGCATCTTTAGTTTAAGCAGATATTCTTTTGCAGCTCTTAGACTCACCAGCAGACCATTACATTTCCAAAACTATGTCCTTAAATCTGAATTCCACAAAAGTCTGTGAAGGGATTTATATGTAGCAAGCACACACACACAAAATAGAATATGGACTATGACATTCTTTCTGTGGCTGAATTGGAAAAGAAATTGCTACAAATATTATATAATCTGTCATTTTAACAGCGCTTTTAAAAAAGCTGGTTTTAGGCATGGAACATTACTCCGTTTGGTATCATCACTGCCAAGACAAAAGCGACATTCTTATCTCTGTCTTCTTCCCAGCATTGCTCAGTGACAATCATTGTACAATAAGGAACAGGGAATTAATCAATTTAGAGTCCCCATCCCATTCAAATGGGAATTGGCCATTTTCTATATCTTGTCTTTTCTTTCAAAATTAAACTACTACCAATATCAATGATTGAAAATATTTCAAATTTCAAATGCATGTCCACATTTTTATTTACATTTATTAAAAGTTTTTCAAAAAATAAAAATCCAATCAAAATTTTAAAAATGATGGAAGGAAAGAACAAAAAGGAGAAGGAAAAAACATTTAATGAAATAAATGTTATGATTTTAACATTATATCTTATTTTCAACAGTTACAATTGAGTATTCCTTCCTCCCTGTCAGATATTGTCTAAATTCCTTCTGCCCTTCATTTAATCTACATCTTTATTAACCTTCAAGCCTGTAAATCTTCATGTCATTTTTTTCTTTTTTCATCAAAATGTTGTTGTTTTTTCATTTGGTTTGTTTGCCATTTTTGCAAATTATACATACAATTTTTAAAATTTGTTTTCTAGTACTCAAGTATTGTATTAGTTTCAGGGTATATTGTTTCAGTTCTGTTGTATTTTATTTGGCTCTGATTTTATTTTGTTTTGAGCTCATTATATTTTGCTCTAAATCATGCAATTCCATTTTTCAGGCATTCATTTTTGTTGTCTGCAAAGGTTGTACTCTTCAAAAACATAAGAAGAACTGTATTACTGTCTAAAATGGACATATTTCTGATAAGTGTCAAGAAAAACTGAGGATGCCAGAGTTACTAGTCGCGATGCCTGTACATAGAACACAAGAAAATACAAAAACAATAGCTTATCTCTTGACTTCAGAGGGGTCTTGCAAGTGGTATTAAGTTATTCTTTTTCCTGCAGAGTATATAAACCTTAACAAATTTAAATAATATTTAGTAACAATTCATATTGCAGCTCTTAAGTAGAGTGTATACGTAGTGAAAGATACTTACAGCAAGCTGAACACATTCATAGTCTTTTGATTTTAACACTTCATACCTGAAAGCAAATCACAAGCAATTTATGTTACTTTTCAAATAAACAAGTTATGGCAAAATTATACGACTAAATGCCCTCAGTTATTTTAGACTTCAACTGCCAAAAGTGCCAACCAATTTATGAGAGGTGAAATTTTGTTGTTTGCTAGAAACCCCACAGACAAATCTTATCAACGTGAAGATTAGCAACAATGAAACTTGGACTTCTACCCTCAAAAAGTTGGAAAGGCTATGAAATGTATTAATCAGAAATCAGGAGAGAAAGATGGAAACTTTTATATCTGGAATTCAGGCCAATGAAAAATAGTTGCTTAACAAGACAGCCCATAGTTTTATTATTGCTATTATCAGAAAAGTTAAGGAAGTACTCCAATAACTGAAAAGCAAACAATCAGTTTTCTGGGAAATAGCAAAATGAAGAGATTTATCAAAAAGGAAAGAAAAAAATCCTAAATTAGCTCAATCACTGATAATTACAAGAAGCTGCAATCTATGAAACAGAGGAAAACCCTTGAACTAGATTTGGACATTATGTATTTTCTATGCTGGTGTTATAAAAAATGTGATTCTTTTAATCTATATGTTATAGTGTTGACAAGCTCATTATATCACTACAATTTCAATACAAGTTGGGGAAGAAATATTACAGTTAAGGATTTTAATGTGATGTTGAAATGTTTCCAAAAGTTGAAAATTGTCATCTCATAAATTGCTTTGTGAGCCTGTGGCACAGGAAAAAGGCTAATTCTATATAATTAGAAAGAAAGTTACCCTCCTGATTTTAAGGAATAGCTCCAGGATGTGAGTCTGTTATTTATTTTTGAAAAGTCTCTGTGTTCTAAAAACAAAAAATAATGCAATATGTTGCTATATAGTTTTAATGGTATGCTTTAAAGATTGAATAGGCTTTTCATTATTTGTATTTATATTGCTGTTTATATATATGATTTGGATCAGTTTTCCTATTACTTTTCTTTAACACACACAAACACATATATAAACATACATACATGCCAGGGGTAGGTTCTAGTTTTCTTCGCTGCCAGTTCTCTCCTTGACGTGCCGCGTGGGGGTGTGCATATTGCGCACTTAGCGCATGTGCGTGCTTGCACATGTACAGTGCTAAAAAACCAGCTTCTGCACATGTGCAGAAGCAAAAAAACAGCTTCTACACTTGCGTAGAAGCAAAAAACAAAATGGCTGGTTCGGGGGCGTGGCAGGCCTGGGTCACTGTCGTTCTAGTGACCTAGGCCACCAAGTTACTACCGGTTCCATAGAACCGGTCTGAACCGGGAGGAACCCACCTCTGAAGCATGCATACATATACACATATGCCGTGTTTCCCCCAAAATAAGAGCCTGTATTATATTTTTTTGAAGCCTGAAATAAGTGCTTGGCCTTATTGCCATGTACTTAAAATCCCAATTGGGCTTATTATCAGGGGATGTCTTATTTTGGGGGAAACAGTGTGTGTGTGCGCGCATGTGTGTGTTGTGTGTGTGTGTGTGTGTGTGTGTGTACAATGTCCACAAATATGTATTTTTCACTGTATATATTTTTTATTGGTAAGTTTTTTAAAATGTAATATAGATAAATAAAGGAACATACTTGTTGCTAATGTCTCCTTACAGCTTCTCTAAAATATTAGAGTTCAATAGCCAATTGTCCAATTGCATTTGTATAATTGCATATCTATCTTGCTATTTATTTTCCTGTCTCTGTATATTTGTCTGATATTGCACATATTGCAAATTCATCTATAATATGGATACCTGACAATAAAAGTATTTTTCTACAAAATAAATATGTCAAATTTTTTTGTTCTCAGATTTGCATATTCTGCCAGAATTAAACATAGTTCCTTAGATGATGGGATAGTCTTCTTAATAACTAAATGTTTTCAATGTTAAACATTGTTTCAACGTGCTATAGCTAATGAATATATTCTACTCATGTAAATGTATTTTTGCAACAACAAAAAAAGGAATCAGAAAATGGAATATATCATAGAAAATAAAGTAAATGAGGAGTTGGCCATGCGAACTAATTATTACTTTGAATTGCTCTTTTTAAATTCCTCATTTAATTTAATTTTAAAATGAACACTGACAAATGTTTCTAAAGCATATTGTTGCCAAGGGTAGGCATACCATATCTGGGCTGGAGGGGAAAACCACCATTAGATAGTAGCAAAAATATTAAGAGAACTAGCTTTCTCTGCCATCTATTGATCATCCATATAATTGCAGGCTAGATAATGGTAGTCCTAATCAAGAACATCTTTCTTCCAGGTTTCTGATTGTTCAAGCAATATAGCAGTCAAATATGGTATGCAATACACTACAGAAGCATTTTCAATTTTAAAATTTGGTCAATTGGTTCTAATTTATCAAGTTACAAGAATAATTCAGTGAAAGGGGCATAAAGATATAAAAGACATAAAGAGTCAATGCTGGCAACTTTCCGGTCTACAGATCACACCTAGCTGCTCAGACTTTGATAAATCATTATCCTACATTACTTGGCATATAAATATTGTAGCCCTCAATAATCTTTATATTGATTCCATACTCAATATAGTATAGGTACCCTCTAAATTGAAGTTCCACTCTCTGATCTTAGACAACAAATTTGTAGCTATCAAAATGTATGAATTTTGTTTCCATCAACTATAATACATGCACTTCTTTGGTTGAGAGTAAACTACTATTACTGTGGAGGTCTGCAGGTAAATTTGTCACTTGAAATAGGATCTAAAGCTACATTTCTGGGGTAGGCTTTTGTTACAAATTTACAAATTTCCTCCTAGGGAAAAAGTATAGCCTCAAACTGATCTCACAGCAGACTCTTAGCACAATCTCTTGTAATGTCTGGACCAGAGAAAGTCACAGTAAAAGTCAGTGAATCCTTGAGATGGATATGGAGAACAATGAACCCAAATCTCAACTTTGTACATAAAAGTCAATGTAGCAGAGATTTTGCTATATCTAATTATCTTTACACCATTCTTTCTGTTCCATACGGAGTAGTATTTATGTTGGTAAGGCTTAAATATTTTAAAGCATATTGGACAGAAGGTTGGATACATTTCTATGTTCAAATGAGATCGACGAGAGAATTCTACATGTATTAGTTATTCTTTTCTTTATGCTACACTTGGTATTCTGGATGAATCCATCTCTTCCTTACAAAATGCATGGGTTAGTCTGAAATTGAGTTTGTGTGCTTTTTTGTTAGGAGATTGATCTAGAGAGAATGCTAATGAAAGACCCAGTTCCCTCACTCTGTGTCTTCAAAAGAGCTTTAAAAACTGTTTTTCTTCCCAGCATCTACACTGGAGCCCCTTTGAACCCTAACTTTTAAAAGGGAGGCAGGAAATGTGACACTTGCATGATTGAGAGGCTTTGGTTAAGATGTGGGATTATGACAATTTTGTTAATAAGCTTTTGGAGCATTAAAACTTCGTAATCAGTCAAAGATTTTAAACAATTCACATTTACTTGATAAAAGGTGGTGCAGAGTGATTGTTGGTGTGGGGTTTGAAAGGAGATTGAGAAATTATTTGGGAGCATTACAAGTTGTTAATCTTCTGCTATAGACTTCACAATGTCAGAGCAAAATCAATGAATACTACCTAACAATACCAGGAAAGTACCAATGTCTCTGTTTCACAACACAAGCATTTTACATTCTTACATTCATTCAGATCACGCACACAAAAAGACTTCTTTTCTTGTCATTGTCTAAAAATTGCAGTGTCACATTAATTTTGTTGGAGTGATAGGTGAAACTACTCTCTAATTCTTTTTCATAAGCAAGTAGCCTGTAACCTACTGTGTTATTGTTTCAGGGATATTTTCTTACCTAATAGGGAAACAAATAACCATGGGTGGGGGGAAAATGGTTGAAGCAGAAAAAATGGTTCTAATTCCTATTAGATTTCCCCATGGAATTTTTTTGTGGAAAGTTAGCAGGGAGCATCAGAAATATTTCCTTCCTTCCTTCCTTCCTTCCTTCCTTCCTTCCTTCCTTCCTTCCTTCCTTCTAACCAACCAACCAACCAACCAACCAACCAACCAACCAACATACACACACACACACACACACACATTCTCTTTTGACTAAAATTTAGGCTGTATTTGTTTAGGGATCTATTTTTCATAAGTGCTTGAGGACAAAAAAAGTCGTCCATGTTTTAATTGCAAAATAAGCGGAATCTATTCGACTCAAAGAAATTAGTGTGTTTTATTATGTGAATAAAAGAGCTGTTGTTGAAAATCTTGACTGGAGGATTATTCAGAATTTGGATTCTTTATGCCAGGGATCTCTAACCTTGGCAACTTCAAGACTTGTGGACTTCAATTCCCAGAGTTCCTCAGCCAGCAACTAGGAGTTGAAATCCACAAGTCTTAAAGTTGCCAAGGTTGGAGACCCCTGCTTTATGCCACTTTATGTTTAATCTTCACTTTTTTTGTCTCTCCTTTAGGTTATATAAATACTCTGTGTGTGTGTGTGGGTGTGTGTGTGTGTGTGTGTGTGTGTGTGAGAGAGAGAGAGAGAGAGAGAGAGAGAGAGATGAACACATGTGTAAAAGGAACCAAATAATGTATGATTATCAAATTTTATATAAATAAATATAGCTTTGTATATATGGGGCCAATTGCAAATAGATATGTTTATATTTGCAACATACTTCTGCAATCTATGCAAATATCCAGCCAAATATCTGGAAGCTTATTTATTACAAAGCTGCTTTTGTGATAAATGTTAAATGGAAAGGGCAAAATTGTTTGATTATATAGTTAGAAGGCCTTGGCCAAAAATAAGAAAAATATAATATTGTACTTGAACCTCTAGATACAGAATATCTAACACATATTGGAAAAGTAAGTATTAGCAGTGATTTTTTTCCCTTAAAAAATCAACCTGGTGGAAGAAATTACCTATTAAAATTATAATTCAAGTTTAGTCATGCTGGACAAATGTCTTCAATCCAAGCTACTATGATTTCCCAGCATAAATATTTTGTGATCAATTTCATTTATACAAATCTTCATGATACTTCCATACGGGTTGTGTTTTGTAATGTTAAAATTGACCTTCAAAGTGCTCATTTGAATTGCTTTTCTTGATGAATAGAGGCCCACAACTGAATTAATCCATATCTTAATCCTCACTCTTACTTTTCTGTATTATTTATTTATTTATTTATTAGTGAGATTTATATACCGCCTTAAGTTCAAGC
>JANHGD010002468.1:7028-21356 GCA_027560375.1 Imantodes cenchoa
AGAATAGAATAGAATAGAATAGAATTCTTTATTGGCCAAGTGTGATTGGACACACAAGGAATTTGTCATTGGTGCATTTGTACATTGAATGTCCAAGCTGTGGTGGTATAGGAAATACAGTATATAAATAAATAAATCTCAATAATTGCTTGTTAAGTTTTACCTATCTTCAGCCCATCATCTATTGTTGCATGGGAAGATGGAGAGGTCTGATGCCATTTTAGAATAGTTATCTTCAATAGTATATACGCGTGATGGTGAACCTATGGCACACATGCCGGAAATGGCATGCAGAGCCATCTCTCCGGGCACACGAACTGTCGCCTGTTGTTCCTCCGGGTTCCGCTGCGTCAGCCTGCTGGTCTTCACACATGCATGTGAGCCAGAAACTGGAAGACCAGGTGGCCTGTGTGCATGCACATGCTGGAAAACAGAAGATCATCTTCCCAGCGTGAGCATGCCGTTTCAGCACTCGGTGCTGAAAAGGTTTGCCGACACTGGTATATACACTTCCACCAATACAACTCCCCACACCTTATGCCTATAGTGTAGTTTCCTTATTTAAAAAAAAAATCTATTCAGTTGTCACATTTTAAGGCCATGCATAGATACTTTCACTTTTTTCCATTTATTTTCCAGGCTTGGTTGTTCCAGAGGTCTTTTTTTAATAAGTTCAATGCTTTTCTCAAGAACAGTTTGATCACACCAAGACTCCTACAACCATCCAGCTGATCAACATTGCCATAAGCACCCACACCCAATCACTAAAGAGATTGAATTTGGCTAATCACAAATACTTCCCTTCTACATTCTATACAGCTGATGGAGATGGACATCATTATTAGTTCCTTCCCTATTTGCATTATATCTGCAATTTTTGCCACCCCAAATCTCCACCCAGTTCTCCATTGTTTCCTAATTATTCTATGTGATATTTTCTCCATTTTTGTAGGATTTGTTATCTATATCTATTTCCTCAAAGTCCTACTTTTTATTGCCTCAGGCTATTCCTAAGGTATGAAAAAGTTACTGAAAACCCTATTTCATTACATAATCTTCCTTAGGGCATTTGATAATGATCCATTTTTCAATTATCACCAGCATCTAGAAAAAAAAATGAAACCATAGTGTAAGGACTCTTCCCTTTTGTGTCTAGAGGCACTTAGTTCATTCTCACGTACTCAGCATTACTTGAGAACATTCAAACGTTGTCTCAAGATTCTAACCAAAAATAGATGTCTATATATCTTCTTTTGTTTACTTGTATATTTCTCACTATAGAGTTTAAAAATGCAGTGGACTTTTAATCAGGTTTTTTATTTGCTTGAAGCAGTTTTGGAATTGGCCGTTCTTGCTTCATATAATGGAAGACAGGCAGGCAGGCAGAAAGGAATTTGTGTTATTTAGTTTGCACAGCAGGTTTCAAACAGCAGTGTGAAACCTTCAGATATTTCTAAGTTCTATGTTAAATTGTGCTTAATACATGATTTGTTTAAACATATTGAGATCTGTAACACTTGTCCAGAACTGCTGAAGAATAATTGAGCCCATCTCAATTATATAAAAATAATTCCCATCTCAGTGAAAACTGAATTAATCAAATGTTACTAATCATTTCATAGTATTAAAATGGAAGGAAATGGGAGTTCTTGATATAATTATTTAGGATTTTCAACTATAGAGTATATGTTTTCTCTGCTTGCTGCATTATGCTCCTTTGGAATAACCCTAACTCTGGAAATGGAAGTGGACACTTCATGCTTCACATCACAAAGGCAACATGGTCATAATGCTTCCTAGCATACTGTATGTAGGGAGTTCAGTAGCCTTCCAACTTTTCAGATTTTGGACTTGCCTGTAGCCAAATAAGCATTAGGAGAGTTTCTTCTTATTTCTTCAACCATATATTATTTATATGACAATGGCAATTGGTAAGTTTCAATTCAGCAAGTATAAACATTGTATGTGTGATTTCATTAATTGAAAGACAGTATGTATTTTACTTTGTTTGAAATAAACTTTGCCACTATATCAAATAACCTAACATTGCTTTGTTAAATAGGAGAAATATTTTTCTGCTTCTGAGGCATTTCCTTTTTATCATTATGCATTATTTAATATAATTTTAAAAGCATTGGATGATATTTTCCAGTTATTCTTTTTGTTCAGATAATGTTTTAAACTATTTAAAGGCAGTCTTGGTAGTGGTGGAAAAATCTATATTTTTACTTTGTTTGCGCTGTGTGTTGCCCCAAGCTCATCATGGAATCCCTGCAGGCTTGATTGTTATCCCATGTTTCCCAGGACTATTGATAAAAATAGAAAAATCTAAACAGTTCAATTTAGAATAAAGGAGCTATGGAACTTAGTCTGCTTGTGCTAGTTTTCCTGCTTGCCAAACAAACTTTCTGTGATGGATTGTGTCTGCAAAGGAGAAAGATGGTGCGATGGACTGCAATGAGGTAGCAGTTTCCCCAGGAAGAAGGGAGCAAATTCCAAACAGGAAAGCAAGACAACATAGGTCGATCAGAGACAGAGCAAGAAATTAAGGATAGTCACTCTCTAGAATCTCCATTAGGGCAAGTGTAGTTTAGATTTAGTCTAGCAAGATTCTGTCTATATGGCGTGAGCAAATAAAAGACAGAGCTTTGGTTGGATTGTTTTGTCATTCTTGGGCTGGGCCTGACAGATTACCTAACTCAGACTAAGAATATGCATTCATGAGGGAGATAATGTATATGCTTTATCATGTACACAAAGAGTCTTATTATCCTAAAACCTTACTCTCTTTGATATGGAGGAAAATGTGATAGTTAAATCAAGGGACAGAATTGCAGAAGCTGAGAACTAACACTGGGGAAAGCATAGGTCTAACACTGCATCCGACTAGCCTCAGTTTGGAATTTCTGGGAAAAAATGGAAATTTGATCAAAGAAAAGGGAAGGGAGGGGCTTTATGAAAAACTGCTATAACTATAGAAATACATTCTAATTCAAAACTGTGCTAAATTTCTTTGAATTTCTGTTCTGTACTAAAGCCTCATTCTGTCATTGGTTTTATTTCTCTGGGTAAATTATGCTAACTTTACAACATAACTCAGCATGTGCATGAGAATATTATCTTTCTTTCAAATTTCTTGTGTTCTATAACATTACTTCGGAATTCTCTGCCATTTTTTTTTCCCAATGGAGATGAGGCCAGTTGCAAGGCATTACATTTTCTCTAAATGTTATTTTATATTATTAACTTATGTGTTTGTATTTTGATTATTTAAAATTTATAGGACTTTTTCCTAACCATTCATATTTTTTTCTGAGAAAGCTTTACATTGTTCAACTCCTTTGGTTATCTCTCCAGGGAATGGGTGGGTGGAGGATGGCTGAAAACTCTAGCCAGATGCTTCTATGCTACATATAGAGAAGCACATCTTTAAGAGCTTGAATTTGGAATTCAGCCTGGTCTTCTAAATTCTATTGTCCATGTACTGAATTAATTTCTTTTAATAAGATACACTTTGTGACTTTAAAAAGCTTTTAGAGGATATGTACCTAGAAATAATTGTTTCCATAGAAACAATAAGCGATGCATCCTGTTCATAAGGTCAGTTACAGGTTTTTCCAGCTGCAACTAGCCTTTGGAGTCTGCTACTTTTCATTTTACAGTTTCAGACTTGCTAAGTGTATAGCTCCAGGGCAACATAAAACTCCTTAATTATTGGAATTGTGAATAGCTAACTACCTGCCTGAAGGAAAGCACTATGAGTAATTTGAATGATATACTATGGAAACAATAAATGTAATTCTCCCTCATGGTGGATATAGCATCCACATATGGGATATTTCCATCTGCTCTCTGATTGGACTGAGTCTGTCAAAGCTGTTCAGGTCACGCCCCTGTTGCTATGCTTGACAGTTTTTTCACTCAGTTGCTCAGTGAGGACAGTTGTGCTTTAGGTTTCTCCTGTAGAAATTGACCGGTGACTGGAAGCTATAACACCTGTGCAGCTTTAAATTTCTTTGAACTATATTACAGTATACAGACTACAAACTGTAAGTTTTGGAGTTTTATTTAGAGGCTAAGGGGTGGCTCTTCCCCGTCAGGCAGTCTGTTATCACTGCGAGCTTCTGAGAGCCGTTAGCAGCTTGGATTCAAGCGTTTAAACATCACAGCAAGAAGTACTGATTAACATTGTCTGATTAACATTGCGGCTTTCTTTATCGCTTTGGGCAGCCTGCTTGTCATCGCGAATTGCTCTATCACTTCAGATTGACTGCTTAAAAGGTTTTAAATAGCTGGAAGGCTTTGGCCATTTGTTTGACAGTTGTTTGAAATATCGTAGGCTGGAATTCAAGCCTCTATTGAAATTGGCAGTTGCAGCGGCCATTTAAAATTGTCGGCCGCCATTTTGGATTCTTCAAAGATTCAGAGTGTTTCTGGCCGAAAGGGGACTGCTAGTACTTTAAAACAAATTGCAGCAGCAAGGAAAAGATTATGGGAGTAATAGTCCTCTCTGTAAAACACACGAACACTGGTGTGCTTAAATGAGTGATTGATTGCTACTATACAAACTAAAGCTACTACAGCTGCCAATTTACATAAAGGATTAGTGAAGCTATTACGCCCCTAAAATTGGCAGCTTGCCACACCCCACCAGGGCACAGCAATTGAGTACAAGCTCTGCCAAATTCCTGGACAGGACAAGGCAAAATAGAAGGGCCATGCCCCACCAGGACATGGCTACAAAGCCAGTAGTATATCAAATGATATTTACCATGCTCCTGACAGAAGCACAGCAATAATTACTGACAAAGCCACACCCCAAAAGGGCAAGGCAAGACATGCTCCAACAGAGCACGGCCAAACTAAATTGAAGCCAATACATAATAAGGCCATGCCCGACAAGGGCATGGCATTTACCTGTCAGGAGAATAATAGCTTAAGACAGTTCATCTATCAGTATAGTGATGCTCACTAAGTGAATATTTTGACCAATTAAATCCTATCCTTAATCAATTTCTGCAGCAACAGACTCTACAGGGTGTCAATGGTCATGGAATCCAGGGATTCTACATAGGTCTCCTCAGACCATCATAAGGGTCGCAAAGGCTGACATAGGTCAGATGACCAAGAACGCCCCTTGAAGTCATCAAAAGAGGAGACTTCTTTAGCTAAGGCTTGAAAGGCGCTGAGTTCTGACAAGCAACTTTGTCGCAAGGCGCTAGAGAAAATATTTGATAAGGCAGTTACCAGGAGACAGGCCCAGAAGACAACATCATAGGTACTGCAAGATCAGCCACTGGTACACATGCCTGGCTCATCAAATGGCACCAATTCTGCTCTGGATTCTATTGTGCCTAATTCTGATTGCCAACTATGGTGCTCAGAGGTAAATTTTTTACCTCTCTCTGAGGTGACTATTATCGATAGGCCAAATCGCACTACACAGCCAGAGGCCACATTCACTCCGATGGCTGTGGGTCTTAGGACCATGGAAGACTCCAGATCAATTATACTTGGAGGCCATAATGATGGAGGCTATTCACCAGGGCCTTGTGGCGGGCCTCCAACAGTTGATGTGGCAAGGCCAAGGGACCTCTGGTGGTATGCATGATAGCAGAGGAGGTACGGAGTATCTTCTCGGGAATGGGATATGGAGCAGGGTTCCGAACACTCTGATTGAGACGATAGGTCTCAACATTCTGCAGCAGAAGAAAACCCCGATATGGAGCTGTTGGAGGACGAAAGCATTCTACCTGCGCAGACTTCAGTCACAGCTCTGTTTCCCATTCACCTGTTCAGGCTCTTGCTACATAAAGCAAAGATGACCACTGGGATGGCACCAATATTGCCTGACCCTGACCAACAGGCAGTTAAAGACTTGACGGATCCCCTGTTTTTGGAGCAAACATTGGAAACAGTGGTGGTTCCTTCACCTAAGATGTTTGTTGACTCATTTCCCGTCAATGGGCTTCTCCAGGATCGGGTCCCAAACCATCCTCAGTGGAGAAAAGCATATATAATGTGGCACCAGATTTAGCAAAATCTATTCAGGTGCCTTCCATTGACATAGCAGCACTTCATTCATCGTCTAGCTTACCCGGGAATTCAGCTGAATCTTTACACCTGGAGGACTGTCACTCTGAAGTATCACTATAACAAGCCCACCAGGCAATGGCATGGGTGATTCACATGTCAACTATGGTGTCATTTTTCTCAGAACATCACTTATCTGGCTTCACCAGCTGCCGGAGCGGATGCCTCCAGAAGATACATGATTGCAACAGGACATAAATAAGTTAATTGTAGCAGCCCAATTAATGGTGGATGCCACCTTGAACTCTGCATCAGAACTTCAGTGGCTGCTCGCCATCTTTTATGGTTTAAAAATTGGCAAGCAGATGCCTACCACAAGTGGCGATTAGCTAAGTCTGCCTTTGTGGGACATATCTATTTGGAGAATGTTTGGAACCTCTCCTGACTGAAACTAAGGACCATAGGAAAATCCTCCCTTCTGTTACCAGGCGTCCTTATTATAGACCATCACCTTACCCCAGATGTCCAAACTACTGATCGTATGGTTCAGGTGGGATGTCACAAGGGTTTTATGGGCAGAGGCCTCACCAATGCCAAGACCAGTCTGAAAGGGGCCGCCCATTTAGAGCTACAACCCTTTCGAAGAGGAGGAGGTTATTCATCCCGACGCCCCCAGTGAATGTGTTCCCGAGCACTCCATCAGAGGCCGATTGCCTACTATGTGGACTGATGGGGTGAATCCACTACGGATGCTTGGGTGCAAGAGACCATTATATCAGGTCTCTCTATTGAATTCCACTCCAGTCCCCCATGGTTTTGTATCTGCTGTCCGGTCTCTAGAGTTCCGGTCAAGAGGATCTTCATGGAGACAGCTATTCAGCACTTGCTGGATATCCATGCCATCAAGGCCATCCATGAGGATCAACACAGACGGATTCTACTCGATTTTGTTTGTCATCCCAAAGACTTCGGGGGGGATGGAGTGCTGTTCTTGATTTTAAATGACTTAATCATTTAAGATGCATTCACTGTCATCAGTCTTGGAGGGTGTTAGGGAGGGCAACTTCCTCTCTTCTATTGATCTTATGGAAGCATATTTACATGTGCCCATTTCACCGCATCACAAACAATACCTGAGATTTCAGTTCGTTGGATCTCATTTTCAGCATAGGACTATGCCGTTTGGGCTTTCATCGGCTCCCAGGGTTTTCACCAAATTGTTGGCGGCTATAGCAGTTGTATTAAGGGCCTTACCCCTGCATGTACAGTGGTATCTGGATGATATATTAATTCAATCATCATCCCTTACCAAAGCTTGGGCAGATATACAGACAACCATCCAGGTTCTGTGACAACATGGATTCTCCGTTAATCTGGAAAAGAGCCATCTATCTCCATCCCACAGATTATTCCATTTAGGGGCTATAATTGACTTGGTTCAGGGTAGTATGTGTCTCTCCCCAGACCGTCAGAGTAGCATTCAACAAATGATTACTACCATTCAGAAAGATCACTCTGCACCAATATCTGTCTTAGCGAAGCTGCTTGGCAAGATGCTTCCACCTTTGCCATAGTTCCCTGGGCCCAAGTTCACTCACAAGACATTCAATGTTGCCTTTTCAGAAGTCTGGAAGAAGTACATCTCCAGCCAGGGTGCATATTCCACTGACGGTCATCGCCTCACTCACATGGTGGGGATCTACAGCTCTATCCTGAGGCAACCAGGTTTGGGAACCAAAACACATCCTAACAACAAATGCCAGTTTATCGGGTTGGGGCACCCACACATCTTCAAGCATGGTTCAAGGTCAGTGGAATCACCAAGACTGCAAACGCAGTATAAATTGTCTGGAGCTGTGAGCAATACACCTAGCCCTTTGCTACTTCCACTCAGTACTGGACATCACTGTTTTAGTGATGATGGCCAACATTGCTGCCAAGATACATGTAAACTTCCAGGGCGGAATGAAATCAAAGACCTTGATGCTGGAGGCTCATCAATTGATACTTTGGGTAGAGCAAAATCTTCTATCTATTCCAGCAGATCACATTTCGGGTGCTGCCAATGTTCAGACAGATTGGCTCAACCGCCATCTGTAGATCAGGCCGAGTGGAGTCTTCACCCGGATATATTCCAGGATCTGATAAAGAGATCTGGTATGCCGCTGGTGGATCTTTTTGCAATGCCACAAAATGCACAGATCGACCAATATATAACTCGATTCAAGACACTGGGTGCTATGGCGACCAACGCGTTCCAGATTGCATGGCCCAGAGGAATGTTATACACATTTCCTCCTCTTCCATTAATACCTCAAGTAATCAGGAAATTATTGGAGGAAAAGGTGGAGATTATACTCATAGCACCATATTGGCCACGCAGACCTTGGTTTGCAGATCTCCTGGGTCTATCAGTGGAGGCACCCTGGAGGATACCGCTGAGCAAAGAGTCCCTCAGCCAGGGGTCACTACTACATCTGGACCTGCAGTGGCTCAAAATAACCATATGGCCCTTGAGCAGATTGCTCTAAGGCAGGGCAATTTACCATCTGATGTCATTGACACAATACAAGCATCTCATAGAAAGTCAACAACATGCATCTACGATGCCACTTGGTGCATTTTTTGTAGCTGGTGTGAGAAAGCTAACATTGTACCATCACAGGCATTAATGACTCACATTCTTATGTTCCTACAGGCAGATTTGAACAGAGGACTCAGACCAAATACCTTGCACCATCTGGTGGCAGCATTGTCATCTGTATTGTTCTGTGGACATAACAAATCTTTGCCAACTCACCCCAATATACACCATTTCTTGCGGGGAGCTTCTAACATAGCACAACCCGTTGCCCACTGTTACCCGATGTGGGATCTTCTGAAAGTCTTACAATCACTCATGGAAACTCCGTATGAACCATTGAGGGAGGCTGCTTTGAGTCATCTTATATGTAAGTGGCATTTTTGGTTGCCATTACATCGGCTAGGAGAGTGTTTGCATTAGCAGCATTATCGGTCAGGTCGGACTTGTGCATATTCCATTCAAACAGAGTGATTCTAAGATTGGATCCGGCATATTTGCCGAAGGTCAATACATGGTTCCATCATGTGCAGGAGATTGTTCTCCCTGATTTTTGTCCACATCCCATTCATATGTTGGAGAAAAGCTGGCATACATTGAATGTAAGATGTGCCTTATGGATTTATATCAAAAGAACACTGGTGTTTTGAAACTCTGAGTCACTGTTTTTGCCATTTCATCCGTCTTCGATGGGACGCAATATTACACCTTCAACAGTGGGACCCTGGATTCGATCTATGATAACCAGAGTGTATGAACTGCAATCGAGGCAGGTGCCCAACAATATCACGGCACATTCAACACAGAGTACTGCCACTTCTGCGGCATGGGCAACACAAGCGTCCATTGAAGACATTTGTTGCACTGCAACATGGTTGTCACTGTCTCCATTTGTGCGACACTATAAACTAGATGTGTATACTTCCACAGAAGCATCCTTTGGTAGGAGAGTGCTGTAACAGATGGCTCAGGACTAAAACCTCAGCTCCAGTCTACCTAAAATTGTCACCCGCTCAGTTGGACAGCCAACTTTGGTATTTCCCATGCCTGAATGCTATATCCACCATGAGGGAGAGGGGCATTGGTCTTACCTGATATGCCTCTTCTCCAAGATGTAGATATAGCATCCAGCCCTGCCTATTATAGCCAAAGTAGACTGTGGGCTTCAATCAGGAGAAACATGTTTAGATTAAGGGTATATAGCACAGTGGAGTCTGTAGCTTCATTTCTTTGTTTCAAGCTGTCAAGCATAGCAACAGGGGCGTGACCTGAACAGCTTTGTCAGACTCAGTCCAGTCAGAGCAGACAGAAATATCCCATGCCGGGATGCTATATCCACATCTTGGAGAAGAGGCGTATCAGGTAAGACAAACGCCCCTTTTCCATTTCAGAAGGTTGCACTGGAAAGATTATAATAATTCTCTGATGAGCTTCAGGATCTATTTCTCTTTTTGATTTATATGATATTGCTGAGTGAGGTCACTTAAGGATATGATAAATGATTTATCACTTTGTTTCTCAAGTTCAGCATCACTATACGTTCTTGTGAAGTTCAGTGGAATCATAGAAATATTATACCAGCACCTGAAATAATTACAGCTTGTATGAGAGCTAATAAAATTAACTCACTCCAGTCAAAGCAGAGGTATTCTTGGAGAGCTAACATAGATCTGAAACTTCTCATGGACATGATTTATTTTTCAAATCTGCAAACTAGTTTTACAGCTTAGGAACAGAAAGTATCATCTATTTGGGTGGGTAGGATATCTTTTATTTTTCAGTAACCAAGGATTGATAGACGTTTGAGAAAATATGGTGGAATTATGCAGCAGGAAAGATCATTGGTGTTCAGAATTGTTCATGCAGGAAGCGATCTCCCCTCAAAGTGACAATGGAGACAAAAAGCATTTTATCCTTTGGTGAGCGTTTATATTAAAGAAAATTACTGAGATTGAATAGCCTTTTGCTGGTCAACTTGGCAGACAACCTTATTTTAAAAAAACCGCTCATCTTTGATTCATTTTCTGCAGGCAACATCTCAGCTGTATGTGGAGAAAATGAAAGTCTCTTCATCCTGTTTTGGAAGCAACATGTATTTCACTACAGTATTGATTTTATAGAAGACCTTTCTAGATGTAACTTCCTTTTGTCATTTAAGATTACAACATTTTAAGTTTCATCCATTTTTTTTGTAGAAAAGTACCAAATGGATGAAAAATGAAAGCATTCCACCTATATTTATGTCTTTTACAGTGTGTGTGCCCATTGTGCCATGATTGACAGTTCAATTGTACAAAATTTATAAAATACTGATAAAAACATGGTACGTTTCTCAGTTTTAGGCTAAGAATAAGTTGTGCCAGAAATTGCCCATTTTGAAGTGCTATACAACCAGTCTCTGGCTGAAATGCTGTGCCCATGAAGTTTGTTCCTCATACAATTTTGCTAAAAGTGTTTTGTTCAAGTTGGACTGAAAACTATTGAAACATTTTTGGAGGAATATATCACCAACTCTTCTGCATGATTCAGAAAGGCATTTTTTTTTGGAGGCATATATCACAAACTCTTCTGTAGGATTCAAAATCGTAGTTGAGTTGATCTTTATTTCCTCATGAAACATGGAAATGCAGGTTTTTCATTTCTTGAGGAAACATTTTAATGAGTGGTGAAATCCAATTTTTTTTACTACCGTTTCTGTGAGCTTGGTGGGCGTGGCAGGGGAAGGGTACTGCAAAATCTCCATTCCCATCCCACTCTGGGGCCAGCCAGAGGTGGTATTTGCTGGTTCTTGAAACTACTCAAAATTTCCGCTACCAGTTCTCCAGAACCTGTCAAAACCTGCTGGATTTCACCCCTGATTTTAATGCAAGATACATGCTGATGCAATGGGTTAACCATGTGTTCTCCTGAACCCATTCTTGCCCTCCTCTTGTCCTTGATAACTAATAAAGGCCTTTTTAAAAATTTTCTATCTTGGACTTTCCCACCAAAACAAAGTTATTCCAAAGCAAGGAGTATTTTGAGGACTACCTTAAAGAATGACTGAATCTATGAGAGTGGACAAAGCTGTGATGGGTCGAAGCCTTTTTGTTATCAGGTTACAAGAAATTGATTAAAAAAGAGGAAATAATTTTATTTTTTAATTAAAAATTAAGTTTACATAAAAGGGAAAAATGTTTCAAAATTATTACACCTTAGCAATTGCCCAAGAATTATTGATATGACCTTGGGCCTAAAATGAAAGGATTTCCATGTTATAAACGGCAACATTTCAGTAAATTATTTTCTACCAGCTCCTCGGGATGTTTAAACTTCTGTTATGATCACACAATCCTCTCAGAAGGTCAACTTGTCATGTGAATATTGAATGAAAAATTCAATATTCACCTAACTCAATTCCAGTGCTCTTTTACCCCATGGATGATGTCTGATATGCGTTTAGTATTTGCAGACACTTTAAAGTCTAATAAATATTAATCATGGTATGTATTTCTTAATGCAAACTATGTCAAAAAGGAGAATTGGGAAGCTGGTGTCTTGCAAAGGAAACATTACATTCAATTGTGCCTGACAATTGAAGATTTATTTAAAAAGGCTTAAGAGTACAATATTCATATGTGGCTGTCAGATAGGCAAAGAATCCAGACATATAGGCCTCTGTCTAAAACATATAGGAAAAAATACACAATTTCTATATTATACCAGTCTCTCAACTATGCATGTTTATATATGCATTACATATATCCTATAATCTTTTGCCTATTGGCTTGATACATTTGATACATTTGACATTTGATCTCTAGGAATAGCAATATTTGATATCCAGTATGCAATTATATATAGCAGTTCACTGGAATTTAGAACACTTGAAAGTCAAAATTAAAATAGTAAAAAAAAAATGTCATAATTGGAATCCACATCAATAAGAGATGAAACACCTGAGTGGGAGTTAATTACAGTAAAGAGTCGTGTCTTTTGTATGAATCAGGTGTCTTGAATCATTTGTCTGAGGGTTTATTATTGATGAGACAGATCTGCCCCAAATGCAGACACTGTATCCCTTGTGCTTTTAAAGATCTGATTTTTAAAAAGTGGTTTTCCCAAAGAAATGTTTCTCTTTCCTCCAATTGTACCTATATTTTTAATGCCTTGTCAGTAAGAAAGGAGAATGCCACCGTTGCATTTTGTGTTCTTTAGTAGAGATGCCAAACATTGGTATTCACAGGCAAGAAAGCCAGCTAGGCAAATGGATGCACAATAGTTTGATTTGCCTCTGCCAATCTGTCTCCCTTGGACAACCAAGGGATCTCTAAAATGTTCCCAGGATCTCTGTATACATGGGCACTGAAGAAGGTTGCCCGTGGAAACTTAAGACAAGTTTTTGTTCAGTTTTGTTTTTAAAGTTATTCTGAGGAAATACAGCCAGTGTCATTTCAAGCCATTCTTGGTGATTTTTCATGACTAAGATTTTTGTTAAATGTTGTTTCAATTGAAAGACAATGTTTTAAAATTCACAGGACAATAACTTTTCTACTGAGAGTAAAACAAAGAGGTATGCCTTAACATTATAGATTATATCTGACAAAATTCCACCTGACCTAGGGATATTTTAATTTTCAATAAAAAGGACATGCTGTAGAATATAGTATATACTAATATTCTGTCTATCTATCAATCTATCTCTATTTATAAATCCATTTCATTATATGTTACCTTATTCATGAAGGCTAGTCCAGTTTATTATTATAAATAACAATTTATAAAACCGGGGAGGTAGCTTTCTAAAGTTATATCATGTCAATATCTCACATATATTATTCATTTCTTCTTTCTATATTATTATTTATTTATTTTGTTTATTTATTTATAACATTTATTGGCTATCCATCTTACCATATGGTAATATTATAACCCAAGCCATAATATTATATGTAATATTATAACCCAAGCCATTACTTTTTTTGTACAGATCTGTTATATTGATACATGTCAAAAGAGGCAGGACATGTCCTGCCATCTTGCAGATTTTAACTTTCCAAAACACACTTTTGTTAGGTTACTTATGCTTTCATAAATGTGACCAATATATTTTGCCTAGCTGCTTCCCCAAAATAGATAATTACCTTCTGTGCAATTTATGTTCCTTGCATCACTAATAATTTTACAGAATGAGAAGACAGGTTTCAAAAATATGTCTACATTAAAACAAAAGTAAAAAAAAACACAAAAAACAGAAAACAATTCCAAATGTTTCAATCATCAGAACATCTATTATTATACACAATATAAATATAGGCTCCCAAATCATATTTATGAATATTTAGCTAAAGCTGTCAGCTTATTTTAGTAATGCCTTCAATACAGGGTCTTATAATTTGCATTCGATTCATATAGCCATTCCTAAGATCTTTATTAATTTAATTCAGTATTGCAGTCTGCCATTTCCTAATTCTTCTTCAGCTCTTTCTGAAATGATGCAGCATGACAATGCATTTCTGTTAATTCTTTGACACAAAATAAAAATGAATAGAGGAACTCTTCTGTGAGTATTTTGAAGAGGTTGCAGGAATAAAAATTTGCAGGATGAATTTCAATTGAAAATATAAATATTAAATTGTAATGGATGGATGGATACAGATTAGAATAGAATAGAATAGAATAGAATAGAATAGAATAGAATAGAATAGAATAGAATAGAATTCTTTATTGGCCAA
>JANHGD010002468.1:67572-78030 GCA_027560375.1 Imantodes cenchoa
GAAGGAAGGAAGGAAGGAAGGAAGGAAGGAAGGAAGGAATAGTACATACATATGTACACACATAAAGTAGTTCTTAAAAGTTTGTGAACTTCTGGAGGGGAATTATTATTTTTCAGTAAAAAGCATAGAGGGTCATTGAAGTATGCATACATGTATCATCATATACCCATGATTTGCTTTGATTTTGATTTTATATTATTATTATTTTTGAAGATAAAGCCTTTGGCGAACAAAGTTTTTGTGAAAGAAATGTTCACTTCTTTCATACAAGAAGAGGCAAGAATATATCTACTGTTGTAATACTTTTCTAAAAGTTAAATCTATTTATCAAATGTTATAAAGCTCCCAGGTGTGGGTGTGTGTGCACACGCACACCACAATCTACAGTCCAGATTTATACCAGCATCATTTTATACCCTGCTGCATTTCAGTTGCTGCCCACTAAGCAACTAGGCTAATGCATTTGGATTTTAGGACCTTTCTGTGTTGACTATTTTTTTCCAGCTTAAGCTTCTCTTTTCCAGTAATTTGCTGGTTACCATGATCCTTTCTGATAGTTCTACCTCCTCTTGGAAAGTTAGGATTAGAGTGATTTCTGTCAGTATGGTTTCTCAAACCTTTGGGGCTTCTAAAACAAGAGCTGCAATCTGGCAGTGGGTGTTTTCAGGTTGAGCAGAGTACATAAGGCCCTCAAAATTAATAGCAAATGCTTTATCCCTGCAACCAAATTACTTAGTCCGCATCACCTGCCAATCACACAAAATAGCTTTTTGATCAGTGTGCTTTAATGTCTTTCACTCTGCAATATTGAGGAAAGATATAACCATTCCCTTTTTGCAAAGTGATTTTTGTACCTGTGCTCTGGAGGAACCAGATACACTAGACTAGCCTAACACTAGCCTACTTGTTCCTTTGATGCCCTTATAACTTACATTACATCCCTATGCATCCATCAATAGAAGTCCATTTTATCTTATACAGTCTTATTTGTTATTTGCTGTCAGATCAGAATCCAACACTAACAGCTGCCTTTGCCTCATACAGAAACTACTCTTAATAATTTCTCTGATTTTATTAATGCATAGTTTCACCCTGTTCTTTAAATCTCTTTCATTGCATCCAGGTTTTACTAATCTTGCTATGTTTACTTTATTCCTGGCCAGTATACAATTTTATTTCTATACATTCGCATGCACGTAAACTCACACGAACATACTGAACATTCCCTTAATAGCTCAATATTTTGTAGATCAAAAATGTTTACAGTTAAAAAGTTTTAATAATAATTTGTCACCATTTCTATTGGCTAGACTCTGTTCCTGTACCCACTGCATTGTAGAAATTACTACATGCACTATTCCTAAGTTTCAGAATCATTTGAGAATTTGGGTATTTGGCTGTTTTTGTCCAGATGATGTTCATATTTTCTCTTTTTATGCCATGGCTTCTTGTAATCAGTTCTTTTATTCTTTTATGAGGGCAACTGTTTAATTTGCTGATCAGTTGCTATAATAAAGATCATCTATCTAAATAAGAATCTTAAAAGGTTGGGGATTTTTGTCTTCATATTATTAATAATTAGATTGCTGTCTCTCCGTTGATCAGATCTCTTTCTGCTTCCCTCTTCATACAAATAAACCTTTATTAAGAAAAGAAGAGGGGTAAATTTTGGGCTTATTTTCCCCGTTTATGCCAGATACTTATTATACTTATTATGGCATTACCTTTCATAACTTGTTCGTTTCTTTTGTAGTAAGCTCAGAGATATTTATGCAAGATGCCTAGAATCCTGTTTCTTCTGTAGAAGTACAGTAACTGGCCTACAAGTACAGTAACATATAATTCACTTGGAAAAAAATTAAAGCTTGGTGAAATGTTTATTTTGATAGGTGCAGTTCTTCCTAACCATCACATTATTGTTTTTTATATCAGGAAATTTTTGTTTTTATAGTTTTCTAGCTGTGTAACAATTATTTATAACTACATCCTTATTACTTTTAATCAACTAAATTTCCTAAAATATATTAAACATATTTTGCAGAATTATTGAATCCTGTTATTAGATGCAGCTATACTGCTTTTCTTTGTCTGCTAGATTCCAAGTCAACATTTGAGGTATGGGTTTGATGGCATTCTTGATTCAAAGCTTCTCAATTTACAAGTTCCACAGTTCCTGTGGTCCAATCATGAGGAGTAGCTGCCCAAAGTCACACTGATTATCTCCATGATCTCTTCTTTCTCTGGAGAAATTTCACTAATCCATCATCATTCACTTTGTATATACAATCCTTCTGTCAGCAAGATGTCAGTTCGCCATGGTGCTCACTGGAAGTCACCCTGAAATTTAATTTTCTCGATGTATTTCCAGTTCCGATGATCCCAGTGACACTAAAAGTAAAGAAAGAGGAAGTGGACAGAACCCCAAGACTCTGTGTTAGGCCTAGTACTCTTCAATACCTTCATCAATGACTTAGATGAGAGGAACTCATCAAATTTGTAGATGACACCAAGCTGGCAGGAATAGCCAATACTCCAGAGTCGAGAAGACAGGCTCAAGATACAAAAGGACCTTGACAGACTTGAACACTGGGCCCTATCTAACAAAATGAAATTCAATGTAAAGTAAAGGAAGTTTACTTTACATTTTTTACATTTAAGCAAGAAAAGCCAGTCAGACGGGCATAGAATAGGTAGCATCTGGCTCAAGAGTAATTACTGCAAGAGGGATCTTGGAGTCCTAGTGAACCATCAGTTAAATATGAGCCAGCAGTGTGCTGCAGCTGCCAAAAAAGCCAATGCAATCCTATACTGCATTCATAGACGGATAGAATCAAGATCATGTGAAATGTTACAACTATTTTATAATGCCTTGGTAAGACTGAATATTTCATCCAGTTTTGGTTGCCAATATAACAAAAAGTGGTTGAAATTCTAGAAAGAGTGCAGAGAAGAGCAACAAAGATGATTAGGGAGTTGGAAGATTAAATATATGAGGAACGGTTGCAGGATTTGGGTATATCTAACTTAATGAAAAGAAAGACTTGAGGTGATACGATAGCAGTGTTCCAATATCTAAGGGGCTGCCACAAAGAAGAGAGGGTCAACCGATTATCCAAAACACCTGAAGGCAGGACAAGATGCAGTGGATAGAAACTAATCAAGGAGAGAACCAACCTAGAATTAGGGAGAAAGTTTCTGACAGTGAGAAGAATTAATCAGTGGAACAACTTGCCTCCAGCAGTTGTGGGTGCTCCAACATTGGAGGTTTTTAAGAAGAGATGCTATAGGGCTTCCTTCTTGAGCAGGGTGGTTAGACTAGAAGACTTCCAAAGTTCTTCCAACTTTGTTATACTGGTAGAACTGTTTGGGTTTTTTTGGCTTTTTGTTCTTCAAAAATGTGTTAATGTGGTAAAAATACTTTGTGAAAAAGAAATGAGCTGAAACTTACCTTTTTTCAAAATGTAAGTGTAGAGCTCCATTTGAAAATCTCAAAATGTTTTTCTGCACCAAGAAAGATCAGCCACTTTGTTGTTGTTTTGATATAACTTATTGATTATATTCAATATGTGTCAAATGTTTTATCTTATATCTATTCAAAATGAATTCAGTTTGATCATAATATATCATTTAAATTAAAAAAAACAATTATTCTCTTTGCAAGTATTGCCATGAGAAACTGATCTATAGTCAGTAAATAAATGGGACTATATGATTCCAGGCATGTTGGATCTTTTCCCTCTTTATACAGTAAATCAATTAGATAAAGGCTTCTTTACATGGCAAAGAGAATTCTTTGAATGTTGGAATCACATTCATTAATCAAAGTAAAGGTTTAACCAGAATTTCTTGAAAAGTGTATTGCAGAATTGCCAACTGATCCTGCAGCTATATTCAATTTTAGGGGTTGTTTTTTTTTCCATTGCTTCTTTAGTATTGTCTTGGACAATATAATAATTCTTCTTTGTTGTCTGTAAATTTTGTAAATAATATATTATTCAGATATGTCTCAGACTTTTCTAAATCAAATGCCTGTTTATTATATAATTAACAAATTTCTCCATCATCTCATTTATTGTAAAAACATACTTGGCTCTATCCCAAATAGAGTAGTGCTGTTGTCTTACTCCTTAATTATTTGATGAGTCAACAATTTAAAAAACTTACTGCTTTATTTCTCTTTAATAAAATTTTGTTTCTTATAAATTTTAGATCCAATGAATCTAGTTGCTTACCTGTTTCTTTAATATTTAATATTTTGTTCTAAATGCAAAATTTTATTAAATGTAGGCCTTTAGTCTTACTATTTTGGACCAATTAACTACTCTCTCTCTGATCTATCTCATTGAATGCAAAAGAACTGGCCAGGTTTCACATATGTTAAAAATAGGAAAGAAAAAGGAGTGTCTGTGAATCTCATCCTTAGTATCTCCTTTCATAGGTTTATAGATTTATCTAACATTTACCAAAGTTTATCTTCAAAGCTGAGATGCATTTTTGTATAGTGGTTCAGTCTAGAAACCAGGAGACTGTTGTCGTCCTGTCTTAGCATGGGTGGGTTCTAATTTATCTCACTGCTGGTTCACTTCCTCCAGTGCCACGTGGCTGCGCGCACATGCACAGTGCCAAAAAACAAGCAAAAATAGTAAATAATAATAATAAGCTGAAAACAAGATGATGGCACATGCACAGTGCCGGAAACTTGGCTTCTGCGCATGTGCAGAAGCAAAAAAAAAAAATCCAACTCCCCACAGAAAAACATTCCCCTCCCAAAAAATGGTGGCGTCCAGGGACCGGCACCGACAGAACTGCTCTGTGACGTCACCATCACTTCTGTTCTTAGGCACAAAACCAGCAGGGACTTGTTTATGCAATTACCAGGAATCAAAATTGATTTGAAGGCACTTCCCACCGCACCCCAAACTAACCTACACAGGCCTCGTGCTCTGGAGAGTCCAGAACATGATACCATGGTCTTTCGAGACTGAAGGATGCCAATGTAAATGCAATATAAGTGCATCCATTTGAAATAAACATTTTGCAACCTTTATCCTCAATACACAAAAATATACAGACAACCCCACTCAACTTTCCCACCTGTATCTATGCAGACAGATTGTATATATATGGCTTAAGAGAGATTTCAGAAACGATTAATGGCATGTGTGACTATGATGTGTGCATGGGCTTACATACTCAACTATACTTCTGGATACCGGCTAAATCAGTAACATCCAGGAAAAATGCTGAATCTGCACTAATGGCCTTGGTGGCAATAATGTTCTTTTTTTTTTTAAGGCATGCCCTTATAAATTAAGTTATGCTTTCCCCTTCAGCCTTGCACTTAAAGTATGTTGTTTATGTATCATTCTCTTCTAACAGCATGCTGGAAGTGATTGCAGAGAAAACTCAAGCCAAAATGGCATTACTGAAAAACAGTAGGGATTTAGATGTTATTTGCAGAAACTTAAGGACTTGAAGCGCTACATAAGCAACATTTTCTTAATGGATCTCTGAACAAGAAGGAAAGGAAAAACAGAAAGAAGAAAAATATTATGTAACTTGTGTCAGGTCATTAATAACTGGCTGGAGTCCTGCATGGGAACATATGTGCTACACTTTACTGCACTTCATTGTGTAAAGTTTAACATTCAGTGCAC
Organism: Imantodes cenchoa; assembly: GCA_027560375.1. Classification (NCBI taxonomy): domain Eukaryota; kingdom Metazoa; phylum Chordata; class Lepidosauria; order Squamata; family Dipsadidae; genus Imantodes; species Imantodes cenchoa. The sequence continues at coordinate 73,230 of JANHGD010002468.1, forward strand.
TTTGATGCCATGAGAGACAGTGTAGAGAGAAAACTAAAAATTATAATGGAATTTTTTCTCTCTCTCTGTTTATTCATCAGTTATTCATGTACATTGTGTGTAATCAGCAAGAGGCTACAATAATAAGGCAGAAAAATGTCACTGGAGCATTCTAAGTGTTGTCAGAACTGACAAATAAAGGCCATTTAACATGCTGCCTAGGCAGTCTTTAAAATGCTTATTTTTTTGCTGGGGCAAAGTAAAATATATTCTACAGAGAGCTGAATTTACTATCAATTGTTAAACACAAGACAACCTTTCCCATTTTACCTGCATTAAGTAAATTCTTCTAACTAGAAAATATCTAATTCCAATATTTCTAGGCCAAATGGGAATTACGGTATATTGCTTAAATTATTGTTTATGTCTAGTGCAGCTCAAGTCTTGCTACATTGTGTGCTTGAGTGATGGGTCAGTTGTTGTTGTTTTTCAATTTTTAGTGGCATCTCATTTAAATGATTGTTAACAATTGCTTCCTCCTGCTCACTGTTCTCAAAAAATTCAGCACTGCACAGAGTTTGCTCCCTAGAGTGACTCATTCTGGCATCTCTGCTGCATACAATCTTCTGCTGTTCAAATAATTTAAACACGTGTTTTTCTAAAGAGGATTGTAGACTTAAGAGTTCAGAAAGAAGCACGGAGCAAACATCATACAAATGGCTCTGTGTGCGCATAAACAAAAAATCTCATGGTTTGTTAGTGTGAGACTATATGCATTGGAAGTCCCAAACACTTCTACTTTACTTGTATTGAATGAAGAAGGAAGAAGTATAAAAGCTCTTGTTCTCAGTCTGTAAATAACTTCCACTTTATCTGTCAAAACCCAGATGAGTATTTATAACTGTGGCAGTTAATTGAAAAATTGGAAGCACTACTTCAAATTGTTCCTGTTACTTTTGAAATTGTTAGATGGATTCATTAAAGGAGGAACTTCATGAAACCCTCTATCATCCAAAGAAAAATTTCCATCCCTGCTTTAATTGAAAAGTTAAAAAAAACACTTTCCTCTTTTGCTCAAAAGTTATAGCATTATTCCTAGAATCTATGTGCATTTTGTAAGAATATAGTAAATTTAACAGTCCTTGAACTATAAGAAGGCATATTGTATGAATCTAATACCACTCCCAACACCACCCACTTCTTTTTTAGCTGCTGTGATGCATCAAAATTAGGGCTTGGCAATTTTTTACTCCAAAGAAAAGCTTCTTGATTTTACTGCCTATGTATTAACAAATGTAAATATACGTGGGGATTACAAGTTTAATTAAAATAACTTGAGAGATTCTGGCAATAAGCTAATTTTCAGTATATCAGATGTGCAACAGTAAAAATTTGAAACTTGTACATCTGTTAGAGTCATGCCACATTAACACTTAAAACAGACAAAATTAACAGTATCATATTTCTTGATGCGTCTTCTGCCATCCATGATAGTGGCAAATGAAAGGGATAAAAATGTGCATAAATTGGAGTTGTTGTTGTTGCTGTTTTGGCTGTGCAAATGATCTTGGAAGTGTAACTTTTAAAAAAATACTACGTTTTGCCATTTTGCAGATGAATTCAAGTTCTTTATGAAAAGGCTGCCCATGAACTATTTTCTCAACACATCTGCCATTATGCACTTGTGGACAATGGATTCAAATTTCCAGCATCGCTATGAGCAACTGGAATCCAGCATGAAACAACTATTCCTTAAGGCACAGAAAATTGTTCATAAGCTCTTTAGCCTCAGTAAGAGGTGTCATAAACAGCCACTCATCAGCTTACCAAGGCAAAGGTAAGAAAGCAAGAAGGTGGGGGAGGGAATACAATCAATCTCTCCTACTGGGATATATTGTGGATTATGTGTGTGTATACACACAAACACACACAATACACACAAACAAAATAGGAATAAAACATGAATAAAAGACTAAAATGCATATGAAAAACTAAAATGCACATGAATAAACAAGAGGTTTACAGATGTAATAGAGGTTAAATTTTCCAAGATATCATTAATTGATTGTGAATAACTGAATATATTATATGGTTTGAAAAGCATAGAAATTGCTATTAAGTTATAAACAAAGCATGAATATCCGCATCTGTGGACAGCAGAGAGGTATTTGCCACAGAATAAAATTATGAACTACAGTAAATTCTATCTATGTCAGTAAAATTTCTAATCTAATACAGAAATACTTTAAAATTTAAATGTAGATCTCATTCATAGAGAAATGCCTGCTTCAGGTGTGGTATTAAGTTATAATCTAAAAATGGTATCAAATTTGAATTAAATTTTATATCAGTAAAGCTATTTTGAATACCATGGTGTAGTCCCCAACAAAATTATCCATTCTTTTATAGACGGGACTAAAGATCCCTTCCAATAAACAGTATATGGTATCCCTACACCAGTTAACATATACAATGCTAATTTAGTGTTTTTAGGGAATATACGGTTCAGTAAATTTTAATAAAAATATTACAAGTTGAAATGAGAACTGAACTGTTACGATTTGTTTTATTCTGGTATGAATCATTTCCCCAAACTGTTGAACTTTGTTACTTGCTCTTTACATGTCAGACAGTTTTTTAAAAATGAATTATATATTTTAGCAATCAGGCCTGGAATAACATTACTCCTATTCCCCTCACCTCATGCATGTGTGTGTGTGTGTGTGTGTGTGTTTCTGCAACTATTTTGTTTCTGCAACTATTTTAATTCTATCCTTCTGACTTGAAGACACTGAAATAAATGAGGTGAATTGAATCATTGTGAATTAAGAGCCTTAAAAGAAGTAGCTAGGGCATAAGGTAATCTACTAGGCAATCCATATTAAGCAGTTGGCATAATAATAAAATGGAAAGTTTGGAGCTGCCAAATCGCCACACTCTTCCAAATCTGTTAAATCTGAATTTAATCCTTGAGGTTTTGTTGAATTATGTGTAGTTCATTACATGTCTATGCCAGTCACTTAAAAAAATTATTTTGAATATGTATTGGAATCATTTGGAAAACAACGTGAAGTCTTGATAAAATATTCATTTTTACAGCTGCAATTCCTCCAACCCACAACATTTTTTTAGCAATAATTATTTCTAAACAAATCCTTATTATTTTTTGACAGGTGAATTTCTAACTATTTCACTCTTTTTTGTTCTTTTTGTTAAGTCCTGTTACGAGATTTGGCATTGCTTTGCTTTCTCTGTTAAATTCCGTGTCAACATGTTTATATAAAGCAAATCTAAAGAGCTGTATATACAGTAATCCATGTATTCCATTAATACTACACAGTTCCAGCTGGGTAACTGAGTACAGGAACAGCATGCATTTTAAATTTGTAATTTTGATTTGCTGATTTAACCCCTGAGATTGTTTTCAGCATGAATGGCTCTAATGCCAATAGAAATAAGAGGAGATGGGCCAACCCTTGTCTTTTCTCCTTCAGTATGATGCACTGGTGTTATAGAGATCCATTTACTATTTATTTGGCTTTTTGTTACCTATAAACACTCTGTATCCATATGGGAAATAAATGAGTGACAAGTCATCTTTTTTTCAAAATTTCAGGAATAAAGCTCCATTTTCACTCTCAGAAGCTTTTTCTGCATCAAGAAAGATCATAATCACCTTTTTATTATTACTATGTATGTTATAGGGACGCAGTGGCTCAGTTGCTAAGATGCTGAGCTTGTCAATCAAAAGGTCAGCAATTCAGCTGTTCGAATCCATAATACCACGTAATGGGGCGAGCTCTCAATATTTGTCCCAGCTTCTGCCAACCTAGCAGTTTGAAAGTACATAAAAAATGCAAGTAGAAAAATAGGGACCCCCTTTGGTAGGAAGGTAACAGTGTTCCGTGCACCTTTAGTCATTTGTAGTCATGCCGGCCACATGACCACAAAGACGTCTTCAGACAGCTCTGGCTCTTAGGCTTTGAAACCGAGATGAGCACCGCCCCCTAGAGTCGGGAACGACTAACACATATGTGCAAGGGGAACTTTTACCTTTACCTATGTATGTTATTGGTGACATATAGTGTGATCATAATGTTGTCTCTCATGTAACTCTTCTGAACAAATCGCATCTGAGCAGGATGTATCATTTCATTTTAAAAAAACATTTATTCCCTTTGCGAGTATTGCCATGAAAAGCAAAATAATTACATTTGTGAAGACTGAATAACACAAAGCTGTATAATTTTTAATTGGCCTTCCTGACTAAATTAACATGGGCCAGGACAGGCCATGAGATGTAGCATAGGATTGTCTCCTACTCAGTTTCCTCCCAATAGATTTCATTCAGAAGATTAAGGGTTTTGTTCCTGTCTCTTTTCTTTATCATGGGATTATTCTGGAATTATTTCCAATCCATTTCCTGACAGTCTCCATAGGACATGTATGTACTTCTATATTTCTTCTGAGTAATGAAATAACAAGATTGTGTGTCTATGTGTTTCTACTATTCTCTAATGTTGTGATTGTGTGTGCATGAGAGAGAGAGAGACAGACAGACAGACAGACCAACAGATAGACAGACAAAAAAATGGGACTATTCTATCCCAATTCCTACGGGTGGGGGCAGGAGCAAGAGGTCTTCAATAGTTTCCTAAATGACACAGTAATAGCAGTTAGACTTATATACCACATCATCATGCTTTACAGCACTCTCTAAGCAGTTTACAGAGTCAACATATTGGCCCCAACAATCTGGGTCCTCATTTTACCAACCTTGGAAGGATGGAAGGCTGAATCAACCTTAATCTGGTGAGAATTA
>JANHGD010002468.1:84146-95504 GCA_027560375.1 Imantodes cenchoa
TGTGCGCGCGTGTGTGTAACATTTTGGCTGATAAATAAAAAGGGAGACTATTATATATAGATATATTTTCTTTGATCAAAACAATCAGATTAGCCATCTCTGCCAGTTGGGATCAAAAAATTTCTTGCTAAACAAAATAGTTGTTAAGTGTTCCATGCCCAATGTCACAACTTATTTTGCCAAATTAAGCAAATAACTGCAATCATGAAGTGAATCATGCAGTTGTTAAGCTAATCGAGCTTCCCTCATGACTTTTCCTGGGAGGCCGCAAATGGTGATCCTGGGATACTGCAACCATCGTAAATACCTGCTGGTTGCCAAGGGCCTGAATTTTGATCGTGTGACCATTGGGATGCTGCAACACTCCTAAGTGCCAGAACTAGTCATAAGTTGCTTATGTCAATGCTGTTGTGACTCTGTATAGACACTAACATATGGTTGTAAGTTGAGGACTAGCATTAATAGTTTCCTTTTGACTTAGGCAGAATTATTAGTATAGGCAGAATGTCATAGGCAGAATTTATATTATATTTTGAATTTCAAATTAAAAAGGGATAAAAACGATCAGCACTATTATTTAATCACTGATTAAAAATTCTTGCAACATTTCCTAGTGGTCGTATATTGAATAATGTTCACTTTTCCAATGGTTTAGCAAAGATGTGGATTTGTTAATATGCAAAAACAAGGACACGTTTGAGAACATTTACTGTTCTCAATGGCAATGTATTATGTATTTTTAATAAAAAACCCTGTCACTCAACAGCGATTACCGTCACTGCAATACAATATGTCATTTTAGGCAAATTCTGTGAAGATAAAATGGTGGCTGTGACAACAGTTATTATTGTTTATAAGTTTTATAAACTACATTTTTAGTATTACAGCTACAAATTTTACTCTTGTCTCTGAAAATCCATGAAGCTGGATTCTGTAATGTGAATGATGTTAGAAATTTGGATGGAGGCTTAGGTCATTGTAATTATTTCATATAATTACCAACAAATATCATAATATAGAAAACTACAAAAGCCATTTTCCTTTAACAGACAGTGAAATAACAACAGATATGTGTGCATGCAGAAGTAAATATCACATTTAATCTATATTTATCCCAAGTATTTTGTGATTAATTCTGTTAAATAAGAACTATGTTTACTAAGCTCATTAAATGTAGCTACTAAATTATTAATACTTTGAGCACAGGGATGTGTGTTTTCAAAAAGATCCTATTTTCATATATCTACAGATATATATTTATATCTTATTTCCCCTTGGAAAGAACTGCAAATATTCCTTTTATAAGAAAATAAATTTGCAAAGTCATTTTATTTATGTAGTGTTATTTATAACACTCTGTCCATAATATTAACAGGAAGGGTTTTTTTATCTGTTTACCAACCCATAGTAACAAAAGAAGGAATTTTAGGAATCTATAGTTTACACATTTTTTAAAAAAAAGTCAGTCACAATTAGCAACACTGTCATGGGTTGCCTTAACTTAGAATAGTTCTGTAAAATGAACATTATGGATGAAGTGGAGAAAAGAACAAAAAAGATGCCTAAGGCTATCAGTAAGAGACTCAAAATATTTTCTTAGTACTACTTTGTATGAAAGATGATGATATTACTGTGCTATCCAGACTAATATGCATCTTATGCCATGAGAAAATCATAGAGCCAGTTTGGTCTAATGATTAAGGCATTAGGCTAGAAAACTGTGTATTCTTAGCGATGAAACCAACTGGATGACATACATATTTACGTATTACAGGAACTTCAGAGGAAATCATATATATTAGAAGATGAACCAAAAAGGTACAGTTTCAATAATATACTGTTATAGTAACCTTACCATTTTCCAATCCTTTTATCACAATGTCAGGCAGGACCACATGTGATGTTTCAATGAAATAGATTGATGGCTCATGCCTATACACAGGAATATTCTCAACTAATGGTTAGCACCTGCTAGAAGTTGGATAACGGTCAATAGATTCAAAGTGGGTTGGAGTTAGTACATTCGTGGTTATGTAGATATTTTAGGCTGATCACTCTTTTGATTCCACCCCCAAGCTCTGCCCCTCTTTCTCCCACACACAACTCTTAGTCTTCTATTCATATATGGACAAATGCTTGAGTGTCTATAGAACTTGCAGAGAATTGCCAACCAATCAGACTTTACTGTTTAGGGCTAATACCTAAGCACAAGTTCTATTAGTGCATTAGCCAATAGCTTCGGAGTCAAGCTATTAAAATTCATTTATAAATAAGTGATGGTAGATGGTGTGAGATATGACAGCCAAATATTTTAATACTCACAATACAGAAGACAAGTCTGGTTCACAATTCAAAGGTTTATTTCAAAGAAAAAGCATTTGCAAAGGCGGCCTCCAAGTCTCTTTCCAAGTGGATTGAGTACAAGGAGAGCAAAGCACATTCTACAATCCATACCTTTTATACCTTCTACACAATTCATGCCACACCCAAGAAGCCCTTCCCACACCCCTTTATTCTGCTAAGTCATTTCTTCTGACAATTTATTCAGAGTAACAGATATCTTGTCTTTTACCTGTTGTCTGGAGCATGGGCTTACTTCCTTGAACATTCAGATTGATCTGACACATAGCTTGCAGTAAGATTCATTGTCTTTGTTAGGACTCAGTCCTAGTAGTTAGGTTGGCAATATACTAACTATGTATGTAGGTTTAACTGTATTGGTGTAATGTAGCTTTAACTGCATGATATTTTCTGATTGGTTATTGTATTGCAAGTTGCCATAAGAGGGAGCTAGAGATCGTAGTTTATTCTCTCTTCTCTCTGACATGCTCTCTGTGATATTCTGATGCATATGTTGTGTATACTGCTGTATTGATACATTGATATGACAAGTTGGTAAGAAGACGTTGTACTTCTAACTATTGACTGATTTGAACGTGAATGAACTGGACTGTTTAATTGGACTGTGCTATTTCCTAAAGTAAAAACTATGTGCACTTTAATGTATCTGTGTGTGACAGAATAGTTATTCATCCCTACTACAATACAATGTTTCTATGTTCATATCCTTCCTACTCAAGAGTTACTCTGTACATACCTTAACAGAATTAAAGTAATTTTTATAATTCCTCTGATACATTTTATAAAAGAGTAACTTTCCATCCATTCTCACAATGGTGAAATGCCCTGCTGATTTTCAATAGGGAACAAATAAAGTTAACTTGCAAAATTGAAAGCAAAACCAAGAATTTCCTGGTTCTTCAATGGAAAAATGGTCCTACCCAACTTGTTTCTGGCTATCAGGAATAAGAGCAATGTGTTTTCCAATGTGAAAGGATTACTTGCTTTCACCTTAAAAGTTTCAAACATTGTTATTTTTTAAGTTCAGTGGTGTCTGAAGACCACAATGGAAGTGAAAATAGATATTTTAAGCCAGGTGCAATTTCTTTTAAACAGAAGAATTTATTAAGAATAGACAGCTCAGGTCATTTCTAAAAAAGATTGCACTTTGCATGTTATCGAAAGGTAATAAAATGCAATCCTACCGACTGATACCATTTGCACATCTAAATGTAGTAAGAGAATTAAAAGGCAACCTCATCTAAATATGTAGTATTTTTTAAATGGTTTATCACGCTTAATAAACCTATTCTGCCTATATTCTAATGATTAGCAGAATGCGTTTGGTCCACTGCTGAATTCAGTGTGCCATCTCTGGAAAATAATCTGTATAAACTCATCACTATGCAGTTGAAATAGCTTGCAATAAGGGACATCAATTGGTGCCAAGTCTAGGCAGCACAATTTGTGGGTGAGTAAAATAAAAGCCAATAAAATTTATTTTGAAAAGAGACAATGTAAACATTATAATAGAATACTGGAGGAAATTGTATTTTCCTCGGCACATTTGCAAAATGACACCATCTTGGCAAATAACTGCAAATCCAATTATTCAAAACAAGTGAATAAAATTCCAAAGAAGTGAATAAAAAAGGGTAATGTTTGATAAATAAAGTTTATAGACAAGCCGTGTTCAATTCAGCAAATGCCAATATTTGGATTTATAAAAGTGCTCAAAGCAAAATGCTTTGGAGATTCATAGGCTCTCTGCTCAAGGAAAAGCTTTTAAAAATTTCTTTGATTTTAGGTGACAATAGATTACTCATTTTTATCCTCCATAGATGACGCAAAAATGAATGAAAACAATGTCTTTCTTTTCCCATATGACTCCCCTGAATTTTATAGTTTGCAACCTTATACTGCAAGCAGGCATTTAAGGCTGCAGAACTTAAAGGCTTGCTTACAAGTAGCCATCCTTTGGAAACATTTGAACTTAGTTTTGAATATACAGTAAATTCAATATTTTAAGAATAACTGCTCAGAACAAATTCTTCAAAGTAGGAAATAGACTCATTATCACAGTATGTACTCTCTGTCTTATGTGTCGGTGTATTCAGATACTGGCTTCTGTGTGTTATATGGGTTAGTGTTATTTAAAATTTAAGCATGTAAGGAAGAATGCTGATAAGCTTGTTCATTTATTAATATAGTCATTCATCATATAAAAATGGAAAAATCAGAAACAATTGCAAAATATTAGATATTTGGGATGTTATGGATTATCTGGACCCTTTTCAGTCAGGATTCAAACTGGGCCATAGTACCCAGACAGCATTAGTCACACTTATGGATTATCTATGGAAGGATGGGGTGGATCTTCTGGATCCATCAGTGGCTTTTGACATCATTGACCATGGTATCTTGCTGGACAGGGCTCCTGGGATCAGGAGTTGGAGGCAACGTTTTGCAATAGTTAAACTCCTTTCTCCACAGTTAGTTCCAGTCAATGCTTAATTGGGGAGGAGAAATCCACCCTAGGCCTCTATTATGCATTAGGTCTCAGTTCTCTCTGCCCTCATATTTAGCATCTATTGAAGCCACTGGGAGAGGTCATCTGCCAGCATGAGGTTTAGTATCAGTATGCTGTTAATCCCTAATTATGCATCTCTACCCCATGCTGGGGAAGTGATGATGTTCAGGAACTGGCTCAGTGCCCAAAAGCTATAATGATCTGAATGGGGAGAAATCAACTCAACTCTAGCAAAGATGGATTGTTAATTAATTAATAAAAATTTTAATGTTAAAATATTAAATTAATTTAAACATTAATTTAAGTGGATGGCTTGACTATTATTACTCTCTTTTTAAAAAAAGGATATCTGCAGCTTGGGTCAAAGGCAGACCATTTGTGCAACTGAACTTTGCGGCTTTCACTGCCATTATGTGCAAAATATTAAGCCACATAGTCATAATAAAACGTGATCTCGGGTTTTTTGTGGAGGTGTCACTATCGTATATCATTTAATACCTTCAAACTGGCATAGTAATGAACAAAGCAAGTTCAGATGTTCAGTACTTTGAATTGCACTTTATCATGTTGGCTTTGTTTTGTTTGAAAATTGGCTTTCATCACGCAGGAACATGTGGGAGCTCACCATGGATTTTTAGATTTAAATGCAAACAAGCACCCCAATTATAAATGAGAGAGTTCAATTTCACAGAGCAGGTACATACCAGGAAGCTAGTTCCTACCCAAAGGAATGGTGATAAGATAAAAAAATTACAGAAAAAGTAAAGGTCAGTTCCACTGTGGTTACCCTTTTTAACATTAAAAGGATTTACCATGTAAAACAATCAAACGTGGGAAGGCGGGGGACAAAGAATAAGAATTTCAAGGCTATATTTTTAATTAAGCTAAAAATCAGAGGCATTTAAGAGAGCTCACTTTCAGGCCAGAGGCAATATAAATTAAAGCGATGCATAAATAATTTCTTGATCTAATCTGACACTTTCAAGATTTAAATATCTATATTTTTAGACAGATATATTGAACATCTGCTCTGATGCACACCCCTCATATGTGAATGCATGCTTTTGTTTGTTGACTAGATATATTGGGACAAACTATTTTCACAGCATTGTGTTCAGTCAGAGAAGCAGCTGGCATGGCACTTTATCAATGCGCTGCTAAGAGATCTGTAATTTTAAAGACAGAGGGTGGAAGTTGTTGATTCTGCTTGCTCAAATTTCAATCTTGTTAATAAGAAATGCCACTAAAATAGGATGAACATATCAAGAAATTCAAATATGAAGCAGCTAAGTAGATGGACCTCTTTGCAATCATCTGCTGATACTTCAGATATTTGTAGTTCAGGTACAGCCAGTCTTCAAATTAAGTTCAATTTCTGGTTATTTCACACTCTATCTATGCAGTTCTGTTGTAAACACCACCAAAATAGTGTGAGATTTTCTGAGATTTCCCTCCGCCCAATCTAATAATAATAATAATAACAACAACAACAAAGTTGGAAGGGACCTTGGAGGTCTTCTAGTCCAACCCCCTCCAAATCCTACACTACTTCAGACAAATGGTATTCCAACATCTTCTTAAAAACTTCCAGTGTTGGAGCATTCACAACTTCTGGAGGCAAGCTGTTCCACTGATTAATTGTTTAATGTATTTAATAATTAAATTAAATAATGTATTTAATGCATTTTAAACTATTAATGTAATTTAATATCTCCCATCCAACTTAGTATTAATAGAGAAAAAATAAGCTTGCTTCTGGTTTAGATTTCAGACCTGAAGAATACTCAACCCAGCTTACATCCAATGATATCCTTGTTGATGCCTCATCAGTATTTGAAGCTTTTGAGCCTCAGAACCATCAATCTGACACTATGGGTCACACCACCCCTGACAGCTCTATACTCCCCATAACCATTTTATATTTGTGAAGGGCCATAAAGCACTCTCAATAATTTATTTCATCATATATCCAGAACTGGGAATGGTCCGATAGGAGAACACTATATTCATTAAAAGGTTTGATGATCTCTCCACCATCAAAATGCCCTAAATCTTCTGACGTGTTGGTTTCTCACCCCAAATTTTCAGGAGGTATAAGGGGAAAGAAGAAAAAAAAACCCAGCCAAGATCTTGCAAGGTATTTTAGTGAAATGTTGTTCACTGATGATCTGAGATGCCAGCATGCTTGCTAGAGGATGATCACTTATATAAAATGAAATTAATATAAATACATTTAGAAAGGCCAAAACTTGCAATTAGTCTTGGCCATTCTAAATATATTTATATTAATTTCATTTGGGTGAAAGCAATAGATGGTGTGATATCTGCAGCACTGTTGCTATTTCTGTTTTAATATATTGCACACACAATGTTCCATAAAAGGAAGAATGCTGAGAACTGGAAACTTTATTGAGTTTAATGAGCAACTTGTGAATTACAGAATTACAGGAAGGGAGATGGATTGCATTAAAAGCAACGCCATTCCATTTCAGTTAGCCAATGTATAACCACCTTTCAAGTGGAAGGAGATTATTCAGAGTCTCAACTTGCAACCATTCCTTTAGCCAATGTTCAAAATTATAACAGCAGTGGGGGGAAAAGTGACTTATGACCGTTTTTCACACTTACGACAGTTGCAGCATCCCCCAACTCACATGATCAAAACAAAACAAATTTAAAAAAAGGAAAATTAATTAAAAAACAAGGTCCAGACAGATCAAATTAGATATGATGTGCAAATTAATATTTTTTTTAATAAATGGTTTTTTATTTTTTATCCACAATTTCCATAAATACATCCATGCATATACCATAAATCATACCAAAACATACATAATTATACATTACTATCCAATCTGTCATAAATCAATATCTTATTTCTGCATCTATTTATACTATTATTTATCAGTCTGTTTTTTCTTATTTCATTACATTCCCCTCCCTCTATCTCCCTCTCCTCCTTCTATCTTCTTTCTCCTTCTCTCCCCTTTCCTACTTCCCTCCTCTCCTTCTCTCCTCCCTTCCCTTTTTACTTCCTCTTTCTCCCTCTTAACCTTACCCTGAGTGATTCTAATCATAATTCACCTTATATTTAACAGACTGATAATATTTACCTCTACATCTTTTAATTACCGGTATATCTTCTAGACTCATATGCTTTCTATATCATATCCAGACATATCACTTCTTTATTCTAGATATATATTGCTGTTCTATTGCTGCCTCCTCCATATCTAATTTTGTCACCTGGCTCTACCACCTTTTATTCTCCATTTTCTTCCCCTTTAATCATTCTAACTTAACTTCTATACATATTCATTTTCTGTCCAATCATAAAATTTCACCCATACATTGTAATATTCTGTATCTTCCTTGTATTTAATTTTAATTGATTTTAGTTTCTAATGTTGTGCCTGGTTTTATACAATTTGACACCTCTCTGTTAGTTACTCTGGCTGCCATGGTAGACACAATAATTTACACCAGCCCCACAGGTGTCAATTCTTCTTCGATCAGCCATTATTTGTGTCTAACTCTCATATACACACGTACATCACTACAGGGGAAACTATTACTCTGACTAGTCTGCTTTTTATATTTATATCAATATCTCTGCTTTTCCAAATCTTATTCATGTTAACCATTGCAGTGAAGCTAAGGTTATCCTGTGTTTCATTTCAGGAGTAGAACATTTATTCTAGAACATTGTATTTGTTACATTTTTATTCCATTTTTTCCCAATAGTGAATAATTTTTTCCCTCCCTATCTCCACGTCACTCTCATAATACACTATGAAGTAGGTCAAGCTGAGAGATCATGATTAGCCCTATTACACTAAGTGAGCATCATGCCACATTTCTGTCCCAGTCCTGCTGTTGATTATTTCATATACCAGCTTTCCCTAAAGTAGTCTCCTTTCTATGTATTGCGCTGGGAGATGTGGGAATTATACTCCCAGAACATCTGGCAAACGCCAAATTGGGGAGAGACATCTTCTTTGCAGCTGAAAAGTGCTCTGAAACTCAAATCTGCATAGTTCGCAATAACTAATTAGACCGAATTCCAAAGAGTGGGATAAATCTAGGAGATAAGCCATAGTTCTAATTAATTATGACAGTATCTCTCTTTTCCTTTGTATAAAAAAGTACTAATTATTGAAAAAAATCAGCTATCAAAAAAGCAATGTGTGTGTTTTTTAAAGTAATTGTTTATCTACTTTGGGTTTTATGTTAAGCAAATGAACCACAGAATGTGTACTTCGCTTTACAGGCTAGATGCTTATTCAATCTATATACAGTCTGAACATCATCAGTTTTGGGCTCCATACCAAAAGGCTAGAATCTATCAGACTAGATCACGAGTGTCAAACTCGGTTGCATTACATGTGATACATCCGGCCCTTGGGCTGCCAGTTTGACATATTTCAAGACATATGGACTTCAATTCCCAGAATTCCTCAGCCAGCCATTTATTATTTATTTATTTATTAGTGAGACTTATATACTGCCTTAAAGTGCAAGCACTCTCTAAGCGGTTTACACCCTTAAGCAATGTATATAATTACATTGCCCCCAACAATCTGGGTCCTCATTTTACCCACCTCGGAAGGATGGAAGGCTGAGTCAACCCTGAGCCAGTGAGATTTGAACAGCTGAACTGCTGAACACAGTCAGCTAAAGTGGCCTGCAGTACTGCACTCTAACTGCTGCGCCACCTCGGCTCTTCAAATATACATTGTTCCTTCTAGCATTCCTTGATGAATGTAGTGGAAGTCCTAGGTATATTCAGTTCTTCAACTTCAGCTCTGTTAGAAGAGCAAAGTGCTGGTAGCAAAGACCATCTGTAGTTTTATAATATGCTTTTCTTATTACAAAAGATAGGTCTTCCCATTTTGGAAACGGAAGAGTTGGATATAACATGGGGGAAAAGTGCAGGGAATACAAAGAGTCAACTTACAAACCTACTAAATGAACTGTATCTTCTCAGAAAAATATCACAATAACAAAAACACTTTCACTGCAACATGTTTTTCTTCCATTCAATCATGTCCAATTCTTGGAAATTGTCAGGCAGGTCCCTGCAGTTTTTGGCACACTTTTTTCAGAAGCAGTTTGTCACTGCCTCCTTCCTAGAGATGGGAGAAAGTGGCTGGCCTAAAGTCACTCAGCTGGCTTTGTGCCTAAGAAGGAACTAGGAATCACAGTCTCCCAGTTTCTAGCCTGATGCCTTAATCACTACACAAAACTGGGCCTCTTGCTGCAAATATTAATATGTAAATTCCAGATAAGCTATCTACAATAGATAAGACAGCAGTGAACTATAACAAAACCTTATGTTGATGCTGTAAATTTAATACACACAAAAAAGGAGGGAAACCTTTGGGTAATTATCACCAGCATATGATAAAGAAATATTATAGTTCATCTATCTTATTACAAGTTTGTTTCAATGCTTTAGCAAATAAACTCATAAATCTCTGAAAAAGATCAATATTTTAAGTTACAATAAATTAAGTCACACATCTACCTCTCAACTTCTGGGGCTTTTGTGTTGCCATATATTGTAACCGGAACGATGTAGAAGAATTTCCTAATGGATTATGCCCAAAGCAAACAATTAAAAAAAAAAGGTCAAATGAAAATACTATCAACACTAACCTGGCTCACTTTTGCCAATGGTGTGTCAGCAGGAACAGTGAAAGAATGGTCTATGAAGTGGAAGAACAACACAGCATGTACTTCCTTTAAACAATATTTCTAAGAGTTGTGCATTGCCCAATTTATCACCTTTGCTAACCTAAGAGTGCTTCAGGATATATGAGACACTTTTTACCTCAGCGGCACAACAGTAAGGTATATCATAAAACAAATGGAGTTGTAATACTAATTGCAGATATTACAAATGGGTCCTCTTAAGCTTTATTTCAAGTCATGTTTGTTTTTCAAAAAAATAAAAAAATCAGAGAAGACAAAATGTAGTCAAAAGCCTGCACAATGGAAACTCTATCTAATTTGGGCCGTATTTAACAGAAGGTGAAAAGCTACACTATTTGATCTACCGTATTTTTTGGAGTATAAGATACACCTTTTTCCCTCCTAAAAGAGGATGGAAATGTCGGTGAGTCTTATACACTGAATGCAGCCATTTTTGCTGTCCTGAAGCCCCGCCCCCGCGTCCCATTTTTGCGAAAAATGAGCCCGTTTTTTTGCAAAAATGGGGTGGCCAGAGGGTGTGGTAAGCCTGCAGAGAGCTCCTGGGGACTGGGGGGAAGGAAAAATGCCCCTATACTTGTGAAAAAATGGGCGAAAAACGGCTTGTTTTTCACAAAAATTGGGGCATTTTTGCCATCCCCCGGTTCTCTGCAGGCTTCCTAAATCCTTTGCCCATCCCATTTTTGCGAAAAAATGGGCGAAATATGGTCCATTTTTCATAAAAATTGGTATGTTTTTGCGTTCTAATTACCGCATCTAGCATGACTGGAGGAGGA
>JANHGD010002468.1:99460-110018 GCA_027560375.1 Imantodes cenchoa
AAATTCCTTGTGTGTCCAATCACACTTGGCCAATAAAGAATTCTAGTCTAGTCTAGTCTAGTCTAGTCTAGTCTATTCATTTATTTATTAAATTTATATGCCCAATCCCAAAGGACTCTTCTCTCCTCTCCTCTCCTCTCTCCTCTCCTCCCTTACTCTACTCTACTCTACTCTACTCTACTCTACTCTACTCTACTCTACTCTACTCCCTTACTCTACTCTACTCTACTCTACTCTACTCTACTCTACTCTACTCTACTCTACTCAGCTCCGGCTGGATGGTGGGGCATGGAAGGATTTATACTCCTTGCAGACAGAGCTGAAGAAGTTTCTTGGATGAGAAGCTAAATGTCTTCAAAGAAAACTCAGACAGTCTACTTGCCTCTCGAAAAAGCACCTGTGGGTCTTCCTTATATGGTAGTTCCTTCCAGGCAAATCCTCAGGGTGGGGGGTGGGGAATCTCCCGATGATAATTTGTCACTGCTATTTTCCACTTTTCCCAGTTTTCACATCCTCCTGTCCGTTTGCTGTTGCTTTCTGCTGTTTCCTTTCTGGTTCTCTTGGGGTTATTCTTCCCCATTCTGAGACGCCTTTGAAAAGCTGTATAGAAATCAGAGATTAAGATGAGAGACCTCCTCCAATTACCTCAGGTTTGTTCAGGTTCAACTCAACCCTCGTTTGGACAAAAGCCGAAAGTTAAAATTATTTTACAGATTTGTTTAATCTGGTAGGACTGTGCAAGATGAACTTGGTATCCCGGGGAAGGGTTTTTAAATCTATCAAATGATTAAGCCATAAGAAGAGATCAACTCAAAGGGTGGGGGGTAGAATATGAACTCAGAATGCAAAACTTAGATGCTTTTAATGATTATTTTTCTGTGAAGGAAACATGGTTAGTGGCAGCTTGTAGAATATTTTTCTATAGTCTGCTTCTGGAAGCCTGCAATAACATGCTAGTGCACAAATAAACAAGACTTATAATGGTTGAAGTGCTATTCATCTGAAATAATCTTTATAATACATAAGGAATTATTATTAAAAACTGAATGAGAAAAATTTGCAGAATTGGGAAAGGAGTGAGAAAGAGAAAATAGTCTCCATACTTGTTTAATTTGTTCAGCAAGTATAAGAATGGCAGGATTGAAAGAAAGGACAGCTGGAATCAAGGTCTAAACATTAATAGTTTGAGATATGCTGTCAATACCCTCTACTTAGCTGAACAGGAAGTATTCATTTAGTTATTTGATTTATCTCACTGCCCAGCTTATCTGTCATAACTCTGAATGGCTCACATCAACCGCAATAAAAATGCAAAAGGAATAATAACCAAAATCCAAAAACTAGTTCCTTGTATTCTAAAACAACAATCTCCAACAATCATAATCACTAGGCTCCACCCTAACCTTAAGTAAACTTAGAACTGCACACTGAAATTAAAACATGGAAAGTAGAAATCTGGCTTTCCTAAATTAAGAATCCTTAAATTAAAAGAGAGATAAAGTTAGCCAGCACTGACATGAGATACTGAAATCACAGCTGGCAGCGAAGAAGTGAAAGTACAGTTAGTTTTATTTTCTCAAGTTCAAAAGTAGATAAAGGTGGGCTAGACTAGGGGGTAAGAAGTAGCCAGGGGATTAATCATTACCATCAGAAGAAAGTAATGAAAACTTAGTCACATGAAGGATAAGGACATTTGTAAGACTGTAAATATCAGAATTGCTGAAACAATAAGATTATGAATAACTGAAGCAATATGAAACTGTGAAAACTGACCGCTGAAAAAGAGCAGGAGAAAGGAAGACAGACATCTTCAGATAATAGATTTGGAAATTTACTAAGAACATCATGAAGAAGTACAAGTACAACCAATCGATCATTCCTGGGCTAAGAACATCATGAAGAAGTACAAGTACAACCAATCGATCATTCCTGGGCTAGATAAAACTGACCATTCTCTTAAGGCAATACTTAAGGCAAAAAAAGGCAACCCGCCCCGCCCCCACAACCTTACATCTTTTGAGCATGTCATGCAAGTGGGAAAAGTAGCTATGCCCGGCAATAGGAAAATGGGAAAATATTTAAAGTGAAAGGTTGGGATCAGGAACATTTCTGGATTATTTTTGGAAGGCAATGGATTGTCTCTACAAATAGGTTGGAATGGACAGTATTTGTCAATGCAGTCATTAGGTGCACTGCCTGACAATGTCATCCATTTAATTACCTGTCATAGTCATTTCTGATGTCAAATTTGTATCTGTTTACTCTTTGTCCCCATTTTCTTCTGCAAAATATATCACTAGCAGATGATTGCTAGATAATCAGGCAAATGAACACTGCCCTTTCTAGGCAAAATGCCCGGAGTTGCTTGAAAATTCAGAGAGCAGTAACAACTTTAAAAGGCCAATCACTCTAATATAAGGCAAATGTCTCTCTATGTAGTCTGCAATCATATGCACATTTATCTGAAAAATGTGGCTTATCTCTAAAGAATGTTATTTAGAAATAAAAGCCACAGACAAGGGATGCACTGAAACGGATTACTGCTTATCTTTTAATTGGATTCACTCTCAGTGTAATCTTGAAGATATAACATCCGAGTTTTATACAAAGCAGCAAGGAATTATTTACACTAGGTTGGCACGCCTAGTAAAACATATGCTATGAAATAGAATATTACATAACATAACATAAGGTAACATAAATTCTATACAGATGCCATACAGTAGATACTTCTCATTGTGCACACAGGGCTGCACAATCCTTGTCAGTTGATTTCACTTAAGCTCATGTTAGAGGATATTTTGTTACTGCAGTATTAATATTGTGCTGGATCTGTTTACGACCATTGTCCCTGGCAAATGCCACCAGTAACCAGAATCAGAAGAGAGCTGGAAGGGACATCTGAGGTGTTCCAGTCCAGCCCCCTGCCCAAGCAGGAGATCCTGACCTATGCCATTTCAGACAAGTGACTGTCCAGACTGTACATTGGGATCTCCTTGTACCATCATAACCAAACACCTTATGGAGTCGGTTAGACTCAGCCAAAGTCACCCCAGAAGGTGTGGCTCCAAGGTGCGGCTCATTTGCTTACGTGTGCCCTTTGGAGATTCCCAAACTATCCAAGACGCAACAGCGCTGCCAATGTAAACCGAGGGTCCTTGCATTCTAGAAGAGAAGTCATCTTTCACCTCAGCGCTCGCCTCATCCAGATGTTGCCAGGGTCAACACTCTGTGCCTTCAAGAGAGGTTGTGTAACACTTTCTTCTTCAAGTGTCTCAGCTGCACGTCCTTATGGAAGCATTCGCACCCATTTCGATATTGAAGCTCAGGCAGTTACAGAATTAAATGAAGAGGCTCCGGAGGCCTGGCCAAACAAAACACAGAATTTGGAATTGTGCAGTCCTTGGGGTTCCTCTGACCTTGATTGTTTTCGTGCAGATGTTTCATGACCAACTAGTTAATGACATCCGTACTAGAAAGGAGTGAGGTTTGCAGAGAGAAGGAGAAGAGGGTGGAGAGGAAGAGGAGGAGGAGGGTTCTTGGTGCTCTCTGAGCTTGGTTGTTTTCCTACAGACGTTTCATCACCCAGCTAGGTAACATCATCAGCGCTACAAAGGAGTGAAATTTGCAGAGACAAGGAGAAGAAGGTAGGGGAGGAGGAGGAAGAGGAAGAGAAGGGGGAAGGTCCTTGGTGCTCTTTGAAAGCTTGGTTGTTTTCCTACAGATGTTTCATTATCTAACTAGGTAACGCCATCAGTACTACAAGGAAGTGGGGTTTGCTCTCTGTTTATACGCTGGTCGCTTGCCAAGTCAGTGTTATTGGGTGTGTTTTGCTGGTTCCTTGATTAGACCGTTGTTTATTGTTTTATTGTCTGAGTTGATAATTCTTCGATTGGGTTATTCAGTATTTTTGGGCTGCCCAAGCGCTGGACTGTAACCCACTCCCCCTCTATGACTTGTGCAGCTGGGATATATTTGGGCCTGTATTTGCCCCATCTAGAAAGCCTCCATTTCCCCCTCCCTTCTTCCAACACTTGAGCTGGCGGAAAACTGGTTCCCATCTCCTTTTGTCATGCTGCAGCGGGATTCATTTCATCCTTTAGATTTCCGTTTCTAAATCACTTCAGGCTGATAAGTATTCGTTTAATGTGCGCACGACGCTGCTAGGTTTTTAGCCAGCTGTGAAACACAGGGGGGAAAAAAATATGATTTCGGTTTTCTGAAGCGAAGGGAATCAGAGACAAAGGCGATAGAGACACTTTTCTGGGAATTCCATCCGTGGTTCTGTTTTGGGGAGGGAAAAAAGTTGAAACCCCCGGAACCGTTTCATGCAAGGATTCTCCCCTAAAGCTAGGCTGGCCTTGGTCATTAGACTGGATGTGGTGGTGTCTGGCCTGCAGATATATGTACCCACCAGGGCCAGATTACGAACCTGGAAAGCGCAACCCATAAATTATGGAGGCACTATAATAAATTGCAAGGACTTGCAGGTGTGTGTCTTGGCACTGAAGTCTATTAAATCCTTATGGCATCAACCCTTTTATTTTATTTTAAACCCCCACCCCCTTTCTCAGCGCTTCTGCTAAAATGCAAACCTTACTCAGTTCAAACTTACCTGAGGGGTCCTTGGTGCTTGGCTGTTTTCTTGCAGATCTTTTATTACTGAACTAGGTTACTTTATCTTATCCTAGAAGGGGTTGGTGGAAAGGAGTAGTAGGAGTAGGAGTAGTAGTAGGACTATTTATTTATTTATTTATTTATTTAACGCATTTGTTAAACAAATGCTAACAATCATACAATATAAACTAAAATACAAATACGTAAAACATATTAAAATATATTAAAATATAAACCCCCCATTATAAAAAATTTGATACATACATCA
Source organism: Imantodes cenchoa (assembly GCA_027560375.1). Lineage (NCBI taxonomy): Eukaryota > Metazoa > Chordata > Lepidosauria > Squamata > Dipsadidae > Imantodes > Imantodes cenchoa. The sequence goes on from JANHGD010002468.1 coordinate 104,346, forward strand.
TACATACAGGGGCCAGACCTACAGATGGGAAGAGCGTTTACTGGTTATATGCATTCTCTGAATGGAAAATTCTGAAGTAAAATGTAGAGAAAAATAAAAACTAAAGGATAGTAATATTGCAGATCACATATTAGAGTAATACTTCTATATGGGAATGTCAATTCCAAACTTCCATTCATTCTTGTATATGGATAGTAGTAAATGTCTATCATAAAGCTTTGCTGCTAGAGGATGAAACTAAGCAATTGAGGTATGAGAACACATATATTCACTAGATATTGTGAGGGACATATCTTGTAATAGTAAACCGAAGCAGATGTAACAAATAGATTCAGGTCATTTCAGTCAGCCAAAGGATTTGGTTTTTCAGTACCTATATCACCACACCAAAATGTGTTGCAGCTACTTAGTAGGTGTTTTAGACATGATGACTATTTGTAAGCAGTTGAACAGACTTAGCCAATATCTGTGTGAAAAATTATATGGGCACACGCATCTGGCATCTGAAATGTCAGTATCGAGGAAATTTGTTTCTTTGAGAATTTTTTTTTTACAAAAATCAATTTCCTTATATGACAGCCAAGCTAGAATTTGTCAGAAGATTAAACAGTTTTCACATTAGAGAACAAGATCTTAGCACATTTCAACTGTTAACCATCAGTGCAAGAATGCTTGTGTTATATTTGATTATTGCCATACTGCCACTCCGTTTTTCTCTCCTTTCACAATTCCTCATTTCTGTTGATCCTATCACTATAAAAGGTTTGTATGTACATGCATATTCTTTGTTAAGAATATATTTCATACATCTAATTAAAAATGCATGAAAACTGATAAGACTGAATGGCTGTGGCTATCGGATCCCTGAATTCCTGATTTGTATTGTTAACAAATGAAATAACACTCCCATGGCATATCTGAGTGGGTCTCCTTCACTCACAGTTCCTGCTTGAGCAGCAGGTAGCAGCAATAGCCAAGAAGGCCTTTGCCTAAATACATATTGTGAATGCTGTGCCTGTTTCTTCACTGTGAGGCATTTTTCTTAGTTGTTGTTTTGTTATTGTAATTGTTGTTGTCATCATCATCTATTAAATTTGTATAGATCTCAACTTCCAATTACTCTTGGTGGCTCACAGCTGTCAAAGAAAAAAATTACATTAAAACAATAAAATCATGCAGTCACCTTCTGACTGGACTACTGCAATGCCTTCTACATGGGGCTCCCCTTGAAATGCACTTGAAAATTTCAGCTAGTCCAGAATGCAGAAGTACACGCAGCATAGTACACCCATGAAGCATCATTGAGAGCTACACTGGCTTTCAGGATGCTTCTGGATACAATTCAAGCTGCTGATTGTCACCTTTAAAGCCCTGCATGTCACAAGGCCAGCTAATTGTGGGGTTGCTTGTTCCTGACGGTTTCTGTCTACCCCACCAGATCTGGCAGAATGGACATGCTAGAAATTGCTTTAGTGAGACAGTGCTCCTGATGGATCCTTGAAAATGTTTTCTCTGCAATAACACCTACCCTATGAAACAACCTTCCCTCCAATATTTGGACAGCTTGGAGACCTTTCAGAAGGCTGTGAAGACTTAATTGTTCTCCTAGGCCAGTGGTTCTTAATTATTTTCTGTTACGCCCCCCTTAGGGAGAAGTAAACATTTTGCAACCCCCAACTCTTTGCCACGACTGTAAAGAGTCCCCTAATTGTGCCCCACCGTGAGACGCACGTCCTACCTGACACTTGTACCGGTACCTCTGTCGCGTTCCTCACCGTTGTTTTCCAGGGCATCCCATTCTAAAAAAGAGTCAGAGGCAGTGTGTGCCTCTCCATTCTTCTTCCATACTCTGGATCCTTGGTTTCCAAATGAGATTCAAAAGTTTTCTGTGTTGATTTGGGGATATTGATATTGTTCACCACCAGAAAAAAGAACTCCTTGCCACTATGTTGACTTGACCTTTGAAGGGGTGCATAGGATCACAGAGATTCCAAGGACTAAATTTTATATTTAAGAGAGAAAAAACGTTTAATACAATTAAAATCTCATCCATCCATGCATACAATAATTCTCAACCAACAAAGCCAGTTTCTTGTGTAATTTCAGGATCACCTGTTACCCATGATCCACTTCACCTTTCCACTAGTTTTTTTTTCTTTGGTTTCTATAGTGTATTTCATTCTTATATAAGAATAAGATGACTTTCAAACAATCATTTGGAAAAATTACTTGGCTTCCCACTTTTTACATCTTGTTCAAAGCCAGGCAATTTTATTCTAGCTAGGGTTATACTTCAACTTTGAAGAGCATACCAGAAATTGATATTCCTAAATGTAGGCAGGCTAGTACAAAAACAAAGTTTAGATTTAGTTAAGGTATAAATTAATTACAGCTAAATATAGTCACAGCAGTTGTCCTTGTATATTTTATGATTTCCCATATGTTCCCACACCCTTTTATTTTTGGTGATATCCAGATTTCATATCGCGCCTTTTGGGATTTGTGAATTACTGCATTCAGCACAGGAAAAGCAGGGAATTAAGCCTTTAGTTTTAATCTGTCATTTTCAACTTGTATAAATTAGCTGGAAATATTCAAATTAAAGGCTGCCTAAAATATTTATTAAGTAGGCAATAGTAGAGAAATTAAAATACTTTGTGGTGCTGATGATGGTGGCTGTTGACATAATAAGAGATTGAGTTGTTGATTTTTTTAGGGAGATGGTGAGAATTTTTTTTGGTGGGGGGAGAAACACCTTACACATGAATAGAGTTTTTCTGAGATAGAGAGGAAAAAAAATCATTTTTAGATCCCTTAAAAAAAATAGAAGTAAGTAATTGCTACGTTACTCATAGCAGGATTAAGTTTGCATATAAAAACAGAGTCTCCCCCTGCATAAGGAAAGGGCTTTTTTTCTTTTAAATCTTTGGTGAATGGAGATTAGTGTCCTGAAGGGAAGGACTAACATATAATAAAGAATCTCTCTACAAGCGCACCTGTGAATCTTGGCAAGGGGGGGAAATGATTTCATAGCCCTGAATAGCTTAGTTATCTTGGGCATAGAGGCCTACAGTTATTTTAGATAAATGCAGCCATATTATTTGAAGAAAGCTGATGACACTGCACTTCAGATAAATCTTCACAGTTCTGTTAAGCACCTCAAGCGAGAAGAGGAAAAATGTTTTTCTTTCCTCACATGGAATGAGATTTTATTCCAAATTCTGACTAAAAATAACTGAATTGTCTCTTGAGACAGGGTGCAGCTTTGGTTTTGGGAGCAGCCTGTGGGTTCATTGATTCCCCCCTCTTTCCTTTGAACAATTCAAAATGCTTTTAAAATTCTCCTTAGTTTTAAGGGATACAAGGTTATTTTGCAAAAATAAAAAGCTTTGTGTAGTATGGAAATGCTGGATACTGCTTAAGATCTCGGGTACAATGTTTCTAGCTAAATGCCATGCTGGAATCACACAGCCTGAATTATGATAGATGATATGATATGCATTTAATAGATGCGCATTTTATAGCATAATTTATTCTGTCCTTGTAACAGTGGCCAGAAGTGAAAACAGTTGACCTTCAGCTATTAATGCATTTCAAGCATAAGAGATTGATTAATTATCTAGGCTTTTTTTCTTCTCTTTGGAGATTATAAGTAGGGTAATTTCAATAGGTTAGGTAGAATTTGATGTTTCCTCTGAATTCATAACTAATTGAGGCATGCTGACCCAATTCAACTGGTTTGGCAAAGCCAGGCTCACCAATCCACATTCTTGTCCATTGTGGGTCAAAATAAAACATGTAGATTTACTGTGCAGATCTTGTCATGACCATCTCTGTGAGACTTTTTCAGGTTTCTGAATCTGTGATCATGATTGTTTGCACGAAAATTATGCATATACAAAGAAAACCCTTTGGCAGACGTGTCTTCTGAATATGAAAGATGTGCTCAATATCCCCTAGTCTTCTTTTTTTGGGTAATAGGTAGTATAATATGATATCATGCTTTTCATTACAATTGTTTTATTTATTTTTCTAGGGAATACATAAATCCCCTGATATCACAGGCCAGCTTTAGATGACCTTGCATGAAGGCATTGAATGAGTATTCATGAATACTCATGGACTCCGAAGTTGGGCGGCCTATAAATATGACTAAATAAATAAATAAATGGATGTTTCAGGAAACAAAGTTATCAGACTAATAATAGCCTGGCTTTTGCAAAAGTATATTTGGCTGAGTTTAAATGACTTATGAAATGTATAGACTAGAAGTGGGAGCAGAATTAGTGTAAAAATACCCCAGAAAGTAGTTGTTGGTTTTTTAAATCCCACTTTCCAGTATAACTGGAAGAAATGCAGATGAAGCAGTAGTCCGATAAAGAAGAATCATAAGGAAGGATAGATGGAAGCCTGGAAGAAAAGACTAGAAACAGAACTGAAGCAATTTCTTGACTTCAGACTTTTATTAAAATTGTGAAATTGTATCTTCAGAGCCTGCTGCTGTAAAATCTGGCATGTAGCACTTCTGGGCTTAAATAATTTCTTTTAATTCATCTACCCATGGAGTAAGACGGATCAGCTTCTTTAAAATGCATTGTGTAATCAGTCCTAGTTTTACAACTTTAAAGTTCTGGCAATGTTATATTAGAGTTAGAATTTGTCTTTCCATTTTCTACCCAGGAGAGAAAGATTATATGTCAGAAAAGGCATGATGACTCATCAAAGCAAGAGAATATATGTTGCCATCAGCACTTATTATCTACCAACAAAACTTCTCAGCTTGCCAGAAATCCCAACAACTGAACATAGTAATTGCTGGGCATGTAAGGGAAGAGATTATAGCTTGCAGGAAAACATCATAGGCAACAATTGACAGAAAAGAACCCAATTGAAATATTTTGCAGAACTTTAAACATTCATTATATATAAATGCAAGACAACCATTCTTCATCAAAGAGACTGTAAGCAGGAAATCAAAAAGAGTTTGATGAATTGAATTTCTGATTGGCAACTTAATGGCTATGAAATTTGTGCCTGAAGACATAACCTTTTCGCAGGAATTCATTGCTATTCAGTGAAATTCACTCAGCCCAGGAGAAAATTCTGGGCAAACTGCAAGAAGAATATTGAAGCCTGGCATTATAGCTTTAGGTAGTGGTACTTCAATAATCTTCTGTAATTGCACACTTCCTATCCACATCTCTGCTTCCCAACCTTCTAAAACCAATGGGGATGTCTTTATCATACAAATAAATAATGAAATGTCTAAAATTCTACTTTCAAATTTCTGAGCCCATTGGAAATCCATCCATTTACAACTAAGATTTGCACATGAAAAAATATTTATTTATTTGTTGTATTTATAGGCTGCCCAATTCCCGAAGGACTCTTAAATGTTAACTATTAAAGTTAACTATTAAATGTTGATACATTCTGGATAGTTCTGCTGATTTCAGTGCTGCTTAGAAGTATGAATCTACTGATAAGTTTCTTTTAACTAATGATTTTGCTGATATTGTTTTGACATGTTTCAAACCAGCCTCCTGGTCATTCATTCATTCATTCATTCATTCGTTCATTCATTCATTCATTCATTCATTCATTTATTTATTTAGTCAATCGCATACAAGGTCGTAGTTATTGATATAAGGATAAATATTAGCAATGTAGATA
>JANHGD010002468.1:133293-148460 GCA_027560375.1 Imantodes cenchoa
GCTATGGTTATCAATATTTGGCAAAGAACAAAAGCAGGGCTGCTGAATAAGACCAAAAGCCCATCTAGTCTCTGTGTTACACAATAGCCCTAATGATGCATTCAAGGAGCTGATAAACATGGACAAGAGAGGTACAGTATAAACCTCTTCCTCTATAGTAACCTAGCAACTGGTACTCAAACTCTGCCACCTATAATTTCAGAAGTAGTAAATAGCCATTAAGCTTGATTCTCCCTGTTTGAAACAGTCTGAACCAGTGAACATCGCTACATCTGAGAATAGCAAGTTCCACTATTTAATTATAGTCTGAAAAGCAGAAAAGGTGGAACTCACTTGCTCTCATCCCATTACTGGGCAGTGTGATGAACTCTCTCCTCTGCTCCAGCACCAGGGCCAATAGCCAGGGCATCTACTCAGTTTGCCTAGTCATTTTAAAGAAAGCTAAGATGTGTAGGTTTAATATTTTAAAGTATGGGCCAAATGAAGAGCTGCAAAAACTGAATTTACTGATAGAATATCAGGTTGACTTCTGATACATATATTCCATGTAAAGGGTATCAGTTTGCTTTCAATAATTATTTGCTCTATGAGATTCAGATTTGTAAGTCTCATCTACACTAATAACCCAGTCTTCCTTCTTTAGTTCTGAGCATCCCTAGAATGGATATCCTGGCTTGGTCGGACTTTAGCAACATTTTTGGTAGTTTTAATTTTGCTGCAGGGAGAGAAGTGTTCGACATAAAAGAAGATGAAGTAACAAATACCAGAAATAAACTGAATAAATTGAACTGAACAATCTGAATCAATCTTGTATGCCTATGCCTACTACCTTTCATTCAAAAATAGGCATTTGGGAGCTCCAAAGACAGTAGTTAGTTCCTTCTTTTTTTCCTTTTTTCCATATTCTGAAATGAAAGTGCTATAATGAAAAACACACCTAAGAGCTAGCCCAAGTATGCTACCTGTTGGAACTGGTCATAATCTTTTTCATGGAACAACCATTTCATATTAAGGGCGTTCCTCCTGGATTAACTGCTGAATGTTATTTTAAAATACTTCTCTGTGATACTTAACTATTCTTTAAAGTAGGGCTCCCCAATCCCAATCTGTGCACTGGCACCAGTTCGCAGCATGCCAGAAACTTGGCCATGAAAACAAGCAAAGTCCCATCCGTGGAATTCAGACAGCACATGAAATTGCACCCCCTCGGGGCATGGAAAAACCTCTTTCCATGGAACCAGTCCCTGGTGCCCAAAAGGTTGGGGACAGCTGCTTTAAAGGACAGAAAGCATAAAGTATATTTGTTTATTTGATGTCTCTTTAAGCCTTCACTTGTATTCTGAAATGGTACAACCCAGCACAGGTTTATCACATTAGCGAGAACAAGGCATTTGTTGGTCAAGGGTGAGTAAACTTGTTGACTGAATTCTCTTTAGGCACATTCTGAGCTTACAACAGAATGTTTTCTAATTATCATTCTGTCTACGCTCTCTTTCTCTCAAGCATTCTCATTATTTTAATCCTCCTGTCTATGTTCCACAGATACAAAGCAATTGATATTATCCTGATGCACTTTGTCACTTGTCTTAGCCATTGATTTTTGATAAATTTGGTCATAACTTTGATTTCTACATAACATGGGCAATAATCTAACTTTATTGTAATTATTGGTGAATTTTTGAATGGCTTGAGAAAAATAAATATCCTGAAAGGATTTGATCATTATTGCTTTCCAGATGATATTAAAAATTAAGTCAAACGAGTGGCATGTAATTGATCTGATGTATCTTTAAGGTTAACCAAAACACTTGGTAAGGGATCATTATAGAAAGGTACTGATTTTCCAAATCTTTAAAAAGTAAGGAGGCAATGTTCTTTGAAGACTCAAACATTAAAACACCAATCAAAAGTGAGTCAAGGAAAATTAATTGGTGAACAACATTTGGAGAACAGAAACAGCCTTCATGAATGTGACCAAATAATCCTCCTGATGTCCATCCACATGAGAGGAACAACAGAAGAGCTAACTGGATGGGAGCCAATTGGAACAGCCACCCAAAACAGTCAGTCAAGGAAGGACATTTCAGCCAAAGAAGAAATAGCAAGTCCTCTAAAGATCATCCTCAGCTGATCATCCAAAGATAGAAATACTAAAAAGGCATGTTTCTCAAAAAGTGAGAGTCCAGAGATATGCTTCAAGCCTTTTTTTTTTTAATGTAAGAGTCTGGAATAAATCTCCCTTTGATGTATTTTTTATCATTTCTATGATTTATTTATATATTGGGTTATTCCGAGAAGGACTGAAAGGATTTGATCTCTCCTGTTGGCAGGAAAATGAATTAATAAATTATAGCCCACTTAACAGGAAATCGTATGTTTCCTATACAGCTTCCAACAGAATTAGCCCCCTTGCTTCAAAAGTTGCATGCACACACCCAATAAATCACTCTTCTGAAATATAATAACTGACCAAGAAGACTTTAGCAAATTAAACAATGTATCCCTGTATATGAGCATGTGTTAATTTTAATATAATTTGCAGAATGAATCATGACTTGTCAAAACAATGTGTTTTTTTCTTAAATGTGTGTGAAGTGCAATCTATATATTTACCTGAATTACATCTTACTTAACCCAGAGGGGTTTCCTTCTAAATTTCAAGAACAGGATTCAACTACATGAGAGGAAGATTGTGAAGATAAGGAAAAGAATAGCCCAGTGAAGGAAAAATCAGGGACAGTAACGTAGGTTAGAATTAATGACACAAAATATGCAATGAGTGAACTACAATTTTCTGATAATTTTTTGAGAGAGAGAACAATCTCAAGAGATACAGGATTCATTAGATTTCCTCTCTAACCTCTCTACACTATTCAGTTGTGACTTCTTCAAAATTCAAAGTTCAGCGATGCCTTGCTTTTTCCAAACAAGTTTGAGAAACCTGTTAGATAGCCCTGAAAGTGATATGATAAGATTTCTCCAAGGACATCTTGGGTAGATTGAAGGGTCAGCCAACACTTTTAAATGATCCATAAAGCTATCATCTCATACAGGATTCTGAGTAAGGAACACTAAAACAAAAAAACCAGAACAAAATGGTGGATATAAAGCACCTGTTTTTGCAGACAAGTGAGCCAAATTGTACAAAATCCTATGCTTATTGTTTGAAATTAAAAAAAAGACATATGGAGAAAAAGTGCTCAGGTCTTTTTTCTGAAAAAAAAAAGGTTAGTTTTAGATTTGAATATGATGTTTGTGGCATTAACTTACCACATTATCAACTTTATGATAGGGCTTTTAATTGAACATCTATATTCATGTAGAAGGATTTCTTTAAATCATCATTATCCATTTTGGCTCATTTAAAAAGACAGTGTGTGTCTCTTTGAAAATCTGCCAAATCAATTGATTAGTAATGGCTATTTAAAGGATTTTTAGAGGTTATGTTTTGACTATAATTGACTCAATTGGTTGACAGCATATATAAGTGAAACATGTATTGCTAAAATAACATTGTCTGAATGATTTAGCCGCATCATAGGGACCTCAAATACATGGACATTTAAGAGATGCTATATTTGAAGTGATACCAGCAATTCAATTACAATCTATCTATCTACATACACACATGTTGGAAGAAAAATCCAATCTGGTTCCAAGCCGGGAGAAATTAAAAAAAAAATCAATGAGGCTTGCTACAAGGAAAAAAGGTCTCTGTTTATTTGGTTTCTTCAGTGAAACTTCAGTGACAGCAGCATGTTTTTGGGTGGTTGACAAAATGGCCAAATGAATGGACAGATCTTTACAGGGTTTGTGATTGAGGTGCTCCTGGGGGTTATGCAATGTAATGAGCCTTGTGTCTTTTGCTATTCTAAGGATGGTGGGTAAGTCCTATTATGTCCTAAAGGTCATGTCCTGTCTTTAGCATTTGGGTGGGGGAATGTAAATTTTAGGAGTCTTTGTTTTTCTACTTTTTTAATCCCATCAGCTCCAGCCTGAAGGAGCTGTGGCTGAAGGCATTTTGTTTATGAATGGATTGGCCCAGTCTTTCTGAATGCATACAAAATCTCCATTCCAAAAGACCAGTTTCTTCCACTTGAGGCTATTTTCCTATGGCAAGAAGACTGGGGCTGCTTTCTTCCTTTAAGAACATGTTTCTCCATTTCTCCTTTGTGGAAATATAATATCCTGCCTCTTTTAATATTTCCCAAAATATTTCATTCTTGGGGGGAGGGGCTTCCTACACATACATACATACATACATCTTGGAATTAGGAATTGGACTGTTCAGATTTGGAAGATCAATGATCCAAATTTTTAGAAATGTGAAATATACTTCTTATGACTTGAGGATGAAATTAATGGATTTTCCAAGGAAGGTTGAAAAAAGAAGATAAATATCAAAATATGTTTTTGTGTTGGTACTGAAAGAAATTTGAATGCTTTTTGACTGACATGATCTGATCCACTTCTGTTTGAACTTCCTTTTGATTTCAAGTCTTTACATAATGTGTTATTACAATTTTGGTGAAAAAACATTGTAGACATATAATACTGAATTTTATCCCAAAAGAATGTCACTTAAAGTTTGATAAAGAACTCTGGATCTGTTATGCCTTTATTTAGTTAAGAGACTCATCCTACATAGGTGGAAATAAAACACTGTAGATGTCAATGAACAGATTCAAAAGATGTGTTATTTCTCTATTCCTGAAATGCTTTTAGCTTGTAAAAATGAGAAGATTTTCCCTGTTTTAGTTCTGTGTTTCTTTAATGTGCCTGACAAAAACCTTAACGGTGCTTTCATTTGTGCCAGAAGAAAAATTACTTTTCTGGGCTGGTTATAACATAGAATGGAAAGGATTTAATGATATAACAAAATGTAAAAAAAAATTAAAAATAAAAATTGGAAAGGAAAGACAGGAAAGCTGTACAAACTTAGATGAGATCGTAATTGAGAAAAAAAAAAGATTTTTCAGGATGAACTAGTGGGGCTTCAGGAGGAAATTGGATGGCCCATAAAGCAAATGACAAGAAACATCTACGGATGTATGGAATCTTCATAATTCTGTTTGTTAACGAATGTAGGGTTGACTCTAGGCATAGGGAAAACAATGAACCAATCATTAAGAGGGCACTTGCAGGAAAGATTACACCATACCAAAAAAGAGGGGAAATATGAAAAAGAAACTCAAAATAGCCGCACTTTGATGTTATTTTATATAAGAAGTGACAGAGAGAAACTTGGACAGGCTTTCAAGAGTTTGTTATTTTACCTTACCTTACCTTTTATAAATAGCGTTCCTGGTATCTCTGCTCTGACTATTTCTTCATCTGGCTGACCTTGAATAGTGACATTGAAAGCCTTCCTATTATTATTATAATCAGCGTGGCATCTTGCTTATAGGCCTTGAGGATGCCTACAGACCCCTGAGGCATTCCACTGACTTCAGAACAACCTGTGGAAACATTGTTTGACCATCAATAGATGTGGCTATACAAATAATGAACCTGCACAGCATCATGTTACAATTAACATAGCAATTTGATGAAGATTTACCTCTGCTGGGGGAAGTCCCACAAGTTGGTTCCCAACTAGTATTACTCCATTCTCCTGGAAGTCTACTGGTGAAGGAGTGGGAGATCAACATCGATTCCTGACCTTCACAGCTTATCATGGATTGTTTATGGCAGTACAGCCAATGGAATTTCTTACAGATCAGACCAAAGATCACACAATTAAGAATGGAAGCGAAAAGGCTGTCCTTCAGACTACCATGATTATGTTAATGTAACCTTACAATAAAACAGAATTAGTTAATCTAGTCCTGTTTCCTAATCAATTAGAATAGAACTGGAAGGAAACTTGTTGATCTTCTAGTCCAGCTTCCTATTCAGCAGGAGACCCTAAACCATTTCAGACAAGTGACTGTCCTGTCTACTTTACATCATCCTCCAGACATGTAATTGTGACTTGCGACCTTCTTTGCTAATGTCCACAGAGTGAGTGGGGAAGCTGCCACAAAGTCAGAAAGTGTAGTGATGTGAGCCCTAGTTTAATGACCAATAGTGATTCTCTTAATGATGATAACTGGGAACTGTCAGAACTACCAATGCTGAGCAGCACAGTCATGTGACATCATGCTTTACAACTACATGGCTTCATGACCCAATTGCCATTAAATAAGGACTATCTGTAGTAGATAAGACACACTAGAGAATTTTCAATGACTGTTTCGTGCTTCATATGAATTAATAAGTGACTGAAGGAGTCAAAGCATAAAGGAAATAATAGGAAAGGAGATTTTACCACCTTTTATCGTTTCTGCCTCCCACTTTCTTGTAACCTTCTCAGAATCCACTTTGGAGAACCCAAATAGTACCAGTAAAGCAAAATTTGTCTGCAGTAGAGGAACAGAGATAGTGATGATAGCTTATGTTTTTACTGTTACTTCAAAATATATAACCATGGTCTGATATGCAAACGTTCTTTTTTTTCTGAATCAGCCATCAAGTGCCACACCTGTCGACCACCTGATGAATAAATTCCAAAATCACTGCTAGGACTTAATATGGGGAAACTTCACAGAGTCTCCTTCCAAGATGTCAGCACTGAGATTCTTAGACAACTAAGAAGAGCTCAAGCAGCTCATAACAGGCAAATGCATTTACCCCTGTTGTACTGTGTATTCCCTCAGGCTGTCTGCCCTGGAAGCCATCTTTTCTTTTAGATCTTCAAGGATGCCACACTTAGTTTGTGGGAAATTGGGAGAGGGGTTTGAATGGAGTTGGTAGAAATATTTAGCCATAGCAACATTCTTTTCTCTGAGAGCCAAGGACATTCAGCCTGCACCTGGAGTGGCGTGACTGGGAGGCATCTCCAGTTGGGACAGTGGATTGATTGGACCATGTGATGGACATGTGGCTGCAGGGGAAAGGACTTCGACTTTCCTTTGGGTGGGGAAAACCTGTGAGCTTTCAGATTCGGGTTTTACCAGATGTGCCAATATGACATCTCTAATAAAATGGAACTTTGATGAACTGCTGGCCTTGGAGTCTTCATTGGTTGGGGGTGTTACTTGGAACCCTGATGCAGGCATTGAAACTCTTGATGGAAGAGCCAATTTAAAAGATGAAAATTTATTAAACTTGTATGCTGCCCAACTCAATGACCTTTGGAGGCTGCAGTGATGATGATGATGATAATGATGAATGTAGATGAGATTACAATACATTAGTCTGAATTGCTCACATAGTTATTAGAGAAACCGTTGTTAGTTGAAACAATCAATGAGCAATTGCTTCAAGCTGGTCCTATTTTACAACATTCTCAAGGCTGACTCAGCTTTCCATCCTTCCAAGATTGGTAAAATGAGGACCCAGATTGTTGGGGGAAATAGGCTGACTCTGTAAACTGCTTAGAGAGGGCTGTAAAGCAGTATGAAGAGGTATATAAGTATAAGCACTATTGCTATTGCTATATCACTCCTCTACAACTGAAAATAAATGATCAGGCAGAATTTTTGCCACTGTATATCACAGCTTCCTTACATATCCCCATAGTTTTGGCTATAAATTAGTTGCAAATTCAATTTCCAGGTAGGCGAAAGAGATGATTCCATCTCAGAAAGCATCAACAGCACTATTCACTGATGTCCCGTGCTTTTTCTCTCTCTTGCAATGCTGGTTGAATCTCCTTTCTTGTTGATAAATATACTGATTTTGCTGATGATTGGGGGGGAAGACATGCAATTACAAATGATTACAAAATTGATCTAAGGTCTATTCCACATAACATGGGATCTAGGCAGGAAATGTATTCTTGTTGACAAATATACTGATTTTGCTGATGATGGGGGGGGGAGGGGAAGCCATGTGATTACAAATGATTAAAAAATTAACCTAAAACCGTATTCCGTGTAATATGGGATCTAGGCAGGAAATGTAAATAATTGTATCTATGAATGAAACTGTGATTGTCTAGATTTCTTTTGTCATTTCTTTTGTAGATTTCTTTCAGAATTAACTGCCTTCACAAATACATTATTATGATTTTACTCATCTATGAAAAATTGGGAGTTCTTTGCTATTTTGCAGTTGATAGTCAGGGATATATATCTCATTTAAAATAATAAGCTACGAATAGGATGCAAGCTCATCCAAACTGCCAATTACCTTGTTCCTAATATTATGAACTAATTCTTCAGATTTAATTATAGAGAAAACTGTGACCAGATTTCACAATTAGATTAATCTGTATTATTTGGCTGCAATTCACCCTGTAGTTAATTAAATGTAATAATTTTTAATTAATTAAAATATCATTTCCACTTATTTTTTATTTGAAAAAGAATCCAAAAGCAGCATAAAAAATACAATCCCCTGCCCTCAAGATTATGTGTCTTAAAAACACATAAGTTATGGTATATATTGTCCCTAGAAACTTTATTCAAAAAAGTGTATCTCATTTATGGTATGTATGAATCAGCAAATAAAGTCAAAATTTACTATTCTACAGGAAAGGTTTGGTTCTATTTTTTGATAGTTCTCCTCCGTGCCTTCATAGCTCAACTACAGACTATAAATTCATTGAATCTGGGCCTTCTCACTCTTGCATAATGTTGGCTATGACCTCCAATGGCATGGATTCTGGCATAAACTCTTGTGTACCGCTTTCATTGCCTGAAAATTCCTCAGAAAATACTTGGTCTTGCATTTTTGTTTTTACCTCTTGGTTTTTGCATTCTGCTATGGGGGGAAAAAAAGGAAAAAATAAAACTTCAACAAAACCACAATTGTGCAATATTATCAACTTTGATATATTTTCCATCTAATCTTCTATGTGCAGCCTAAGATGTGGAAGGTTGTGAATCTCCTCAGAACATATTGGTGTCAGTGTTATTTTGCACTGGTGGGCATTAATCAAGCTGCAAAGATTTGATCATCCAGCCAATTTAAAGGAGGAAAAGGTGACCAAGCAGAAGTCAGAGTTGTTATAGAAATGTATAAGGTTCAGATTCAAATTCTTCAGAAATATTTATTGTTACGAAAACTGGTTACCTTTCTAACTTTCAGACATTGTGAATTTGATATTTCATGTTGTGTTTTGTCACAAATACTACTTTGTCTCTAACAAGGTTATTTTTAAAAACAACTAGCCAACAAATCTTGTATTAGCTGTGTCCATTCTTTTTTTTTAAATGTAGTTTTTGGCTCTGAAAAGGTACATTCAGCTGGATAAGGCAGGAAACCTGATATATAAACCTGGAACAGTCCATATGTTCCTGCTTTCAGATGTGCCAAGACATACAACTAAAATGGTTTATTGGAAAGGGTTGACTAATGGGTTTATTGGAATTATATCCAATCAGGAATGAGGAAGAAGATGAGTAGACAATTAAGAGACGAGAGAGTTCGTTGCAGCTTTGTTCTAAAAACAATCTGTTTTTTTCCCACCCAAATTAGTGTGTGTATGAATAGTGGGTTCTACTTACCTTTGCTACCAGTTCAGGAATGGGAGCACGCGGGCATGCGCAGAGCATTTTTTGATGATGTCCGAGCAGGTGGGCAGAACCTCACGCCGCCACCAGTTCACCATACCGGTCGAACCGGTAGCACCCCACCACTGGTGTGCATGTATGTATACAAAATGGATTATTTTTTTTAAAGGCGGGGTGGAATCAATTTCTTTAAATGCACTGGGAGAAAGGTTGACTTAATATTTCATTTGCACCAGAATGGAATAGAGAATGAATTAATGAAATTGTTTTAAAGGTATATGAATGTCTTTTATTAATTTAATTAGCTGTATATATTTAATTTAGCTTAGTCTAATGCAAGATATGCTGGAGGCAGAGTTGCCCTGGCCCCCTCTTATCCTGTGAAAGTTTTATGCCCCATGGGAGCCATTCCTCAGATTCTAAACCTGCATATACCGTATTTTTCAGAGTATAAGACGCACCGGAGTATAAGACACACCTAGATTTTAGAGGAGGAACACAAGGAAAAATATATTTTGAATCAAATGGTGTAGTAATATATTATTTAATAAAATACCAGTTGCAACCTCTTGATATTTCCATCAAAAAGCCATTCAAAGTGTACATGTGAAAAGAGTGGAACAAAGAGTGGCTACTGGTAATCATGAAATGACACCCACTGGACTAATGAGAGGCCCACTATCACTCAGGTTTGTGAATGGGTGAAAACATCATGGAACTCAGTGAAGGACAAAACTGTTGCAAGAGCCTTCAAAAAAATGTGGCATTAGCAATGCCTTAGATGGAAATGATATCATTTGTGAAGGTAGCAAACTAAGTGATATCAGTGATTGTGAGCAACTGAGCTGCCTAAACTCTGATAGCAGTGACAATTATGAGTTCTTGGGGTTTCCAGAAAATTAGAGGAGTGTTTGAACCTTAAAGTTTCTCCTCATTTGTTAATGACAGTGATGATGGTTCTTAGTAACACTGCTGACTTTACATGGTTGTAAAAATTATACATGGTTGTAAAAAGTATATATGGTTGTAAAAAGTATTCTGCTATACTGGTATTTTATTAAATAATATATTACTACACCATTTGGTTCAGAATACTTTTTTCCTTGTTTTCCTCTTTTAAAATCTAGGTGGGTCTTATAGTCTGGTGCGTCTTATATGGTAATTAAAGACCTGGTTGTGCTAATACCAATACTTGCTAGTTAATTAAAGACCTGATTGAAACACTCAAGCAAAAAATGGGTTTATTCAGCAATCTAGTCAAGCATGCTAAACAAATAATTTATATCAGGTGTGTCCAATCTTACAGCCCATGGGTTGCATGCAGTCCTGGACAGCTAGTAATGCAGCCCCACAAGACCATAAAAATTTAACATTATGTGATTTATATAATTAACTGTATTATATATACACGGAACTGTCTCATCTAAAGGAGAACCTTTGTCCCATCCGGGCAGGTCATTTGAGATGAGATGAGAGCTTTGATACTTTAAAAGTACAAAACAACAATTCAGGGAATTACTTTTGCTATGGTGCGGTTGTGTAAACTATATGTGCATTTTTAACGTACCAAGAAGCCATGGAATTCATGGAACTGGAATCTTTTTACAATAAATCAGAAATATCCTTTCTGTAAACAAATTCTGAATAGTGTTCATGTTAGTTTCCAAATGCCATTAGCATCATATCTGTAGAGCTCTAGAGTATGAAAACGTGTAAGAGCAATCCTTCCTCTTACATTAGGTACAATTCTGTTCCCTGTGGTAATAGTCAAAGTATTTGTGAAACTGAGCAGCTCTGTTCATAGACTACGTGAGCCATACTGATTTTATGAATATTTTAGTCAGTTCTGTTTCAGAACAGAAATCTTTTTAAAGGAATCTTTTTTTAACTGAGTTTATAATGTACCTTCAAAAAAAAAAAACCACAGAAGTGTGATGCAACAGTTTTGTTACAGTCAAAACATTTTAACAACCTATTCCCAATTCTAATAATTAATGCAATTTACCTTCTCCCTGCTTTTGGTTTGGGGATTCTTTGTTTATTATTTGTATCTCACTGGGACCATTAGCTACATAGCGCTGTCTTTCACAAACTCCTGATTACACACCATCTTCAACTTACAACTGCAATTGGGACTGGGTATTGCTGTCAGAAGTTGGTACAGTTGTAAAGCGAGATGTGACGTGACTGCCTCAACTTATAATGGGAATTCTGGCCCTCAGTTTTAGTCTTTAACCAAGAATAGTCATTAAGCAGCTATCCACCTCAATCTAAGCCATTCTGGGCTTGGTTTTTTCCAGTCACATAAAGCACGGTCTGTAACTCTGCCTATTGCCTCCTAATCTTTGCCCTTTGGCTACTCTACACCCTGCCTTGTAAGGCAACAAGCAGCCCCGGAACCACACCCCGGAATGCCTAACCCACCCCTTTAAGTATCAATCCACCCCAGCAGTGGTGGGTTTCACTTACCTTTGCTACTGGTTCGGGGAGTGTGTGGGGGCATGCACAACGCTTCTGTGTATGCGCAGAATCTTCTGCGCATGCGCAGAGTGTTTTTGATGACATCTGGGTGGGTAGGCAGAGCTTCCCGCTGCTGCTGCTGCTACCAGTTCTCCTGATCAGGGTGAACCGATAGCAACCTACCACTGCACCCCAGCATGCATCAATAAGCATTCATTCAACCAGATGCCTTCTCTCTGTTCCCCATATCAACCTTTCATGTTTTACACCCAACTGCCATAACCAGAGCAGAAGCGCTCTGATGCCTTTGCTCTCTCCTTTTCAAACCCTTTGTCACTATGTTACCCCAGGTGCTTCACTTCTCCAGCTTCCTAAAGTGCCAGAAAATATTTCCGTTGCTCAGCTACCTTCTCTCCCAAGTTGGTTGCCCACACCTACTTTTCAATTTTTGCACCCAGCCACATGGCCAAAGCAGAAGCACCCCACTGCTTTGCTTTGTTTCAACCCACCCTCTTCATTGAACATTTACTACCCTGACCCCTGTGCTGCTTTGGGAATGCTGTGCTGTCTTCCAAATGCTGAGCTATCTTGTAATCCACAAGAGAATGACTTAATTTCACAGGCTTCAACTCCATGTTGCCAGATCTCCAGGCCAGATGGCAGAACCACGTTTTCAGGCCTTTCCAAAAGGCCAGCAAGGTTGGATCCAATCTGATCTCAGTGCAAATGATGTTCCAAAAGGTGGGTGCCACAGCAGAAAAGCTCTCCTCTTGCACCCTGTCAGATAGCATTGCTTTGTGGATGGGACCTACAACATGGACTTCCTGCTGTATCTGGAAGCTACATGCTGATTGTGAAATCATATCTACCCATCCCATTGGCGGTCTCTCAAATAACCCAGCTCCATGCCATGTAAAACTTTACAGTCATTTACTAGCACCAGACTTAGAAGCAAACTGGTAGCTTGGGGAGTAGAATAGTAATGTGTGTTGATCTAGATGCACACATTACTGTCTGTGCTACTGAATTTTGTACCAGTTGAAGCTTTCAGACATTCCTGAGGAACAACTTCCTGCAGAACATGTTACAGTAATCCATACAGGTCATATTCATGCCATGAATAACTGAATTTAGGTCTATGAATTACTACGTTTATTAATTTAGTAAACAAATTTATATAGCTGTCCAGCTCAAACCTAGGTGACTCCAGGCATCTTAAATTGTACAAAGATCCTCCTACCCACACCTGCCACCTGCTCATTGCTCTCTAGGCTTCCCAGAATGTCTATAAAAATGAATTTTGTAGTAAACCTGCTCTACATTTCCTAGAATGTTAAAATAATTTTGGACAGTTTTGATATGTAAAGGTTTCAGTGCTCTGCACTGTAAGACATTGAGCTGATAAAAACTCAGCCTGGTACACGTTTTATAACCATGGTTTATTTTGTTCAACTTTCATACTAAGCCATAATAGAGCTTGGTGCAGCATGTTAGTCTTCAGTCACTTCTTCAAATCAAAGGGGAAAACCTTTTCATGTCTAGCTAATCTATACATCACTGGGGAGAGCAACATATTTACGTATAGATTTTCCAAATATTACCAATATTGACTACACACATACAATGTACTTATCTGTGTTCAGGTTCCCCATACACAAAGTATTGGATATGAAGTGTGACATAATTCTAGTTCTCAAATTTGGGCACAAATCATAACTCCGTAAAATGATAAACCTCACCCCATCTCTATTAATAAAACAAAAGAGTTAACTGGAGTTAGGATTGAACAAGGAATAAAGATACCACTTAATCTGCACAATATAGGACCTCTTAACCTTTACAGTGCCATAATTTCCTATTTAAAATTTGATCTGGAAGCCTGAGGAGTAAAGCCCAGAGTGAATTCAACATCACTCCTGCTTTGCCTGAACAATATACTTCTGTCAAAGCTTACTCTTACTTTGCCTGGTATCTCTGCAGCTGGCCTGAATAGACTAAGTGACAAACATAATTTTTCAGTTCTTCTACTTTGCCTACATAGGCCCGTTATTTAAAAAAAGAAAACAATATTGTGGCCTTCCTCTAAAATGCTTGCAATAATAATGTAATAAACCGTAATATATCTCAAAATATTATCTTACAATACTCCACTTTCTGTACAAAGCAATGATAGTAAATAGCATACTAAAAAATTATATATATATATGCACAGATATATATGAATAGAAATGAAATGAATAAAATAGCTGTTGAAACAAAAATTGATAATCCAATAGACTTAGTTCACTAGAAGATAAGTTTAATAATAATTAAATGTACAAAGGTTAAATAGTTTATAGGCTGTTAAGGAAATATGACTGCATTGTAATGATTTATATTAGTCAGTGTTATGTAGTTGATCATACACAATGTGTTTATAGTGTTTCTTATTGTACCGGGATTTTTTTGTTTGTGTATTTTTGTTGATATGTGTATATAATTTCTATGTTTTTTAAAGGAAAATCTAATAAAAATTATTTTTAAAAAAATGCTTGCAATCTACTGGGAAGGGCAAGACTAAGAATCTGAAATCCTCTGCAGAAGGCATGTGGTCACATTAGCCATGATTTCCCCAAGCATCAACTGGCCTGCCTATATCTATTGATGCCTCCATTCCCCTCAGTTTGTTAAAATCGGGTGGACTAGGGTATTTTCGCTATTTGTTTTGATGATGATCTGTTCAAGCAGCACCCCACACGAACCAAAGAGCCAGAGCAGAGAAAACGTAAACAAAGCAGTGCTGAGGGGGTTCCTTGACGGTCTCTTTTCGAGCTCGGTAGTTTTCTTGCAGACGTTTCCTTACCCAAACTAGGTAACACCATCAGCGCTAGTGAATTACCTAGTTCGGGTAAAGAAACGTCTGCAAGAAAACCACTAAGCTCAGATAGCACCAAGAGTCCCCAATTTCAGCTCTGAGCCACAAATATTCTTCTTTATTAAAACAGTATCGGCAATTGTAAGAGACGAACATGGCCTTTCCCCTTAAGTGGGGAAAAACAGTCCGTCGTAGCTGGCCTCCTTCGCTTAATAACTGAAGCCTGAGGGAAGCTTGGGTTAAACGACCCTGTGTCCTACCCAACCCCCCACCACGCCCCCCCACCACGCTATCGCCTCCCTCTCCAGCTTTGCCTCGCGCACGAGCATCGCCCTCCTCGCATTCTCGTCCCC
>JANHGD010002469.1:8344-20299 GCA_027560375.1 Imantodes cenchoa
TAGAGGCTGTAAATGGCCCATTTCCTGATTCCCGATGGGCACGGTAGGCCTGCTTTTTGCCCTCCCCAGGCTCCAGAGGCATTCTTGGAGCCTAGGGAGGATAAAAATGCTCTCTCCTGCTGCCCTGACGCCCTCCGGAAGCCAAAGATGCCCTTCCAGAGCTTCCATGTGGGCCGTAAATCAGCTGGCTGGCATGCACATGCATGCTGGAGCTGAGCTAGGGCAAAGGCTCACGTGCCGGCAGATATGGCTCCGCGTGCTACCTGTGGCACACGTGCCATAGGTTCGCCATCACGTATCCATGGCTTACTTCAGAAGAAAATGGGCTAAAGCCTTTTGATTTCTTGAGAAAATAAACAATGTCTTCATTCTGTTTTGGTTACTGTTATTATTAAGTTCACACCTTTGGTGTTCTTGGCCAATGTTAACAGGAACATATCTTTGGGGAGTTTTTTCAAAGTAAGCAGGGTTTTTTAAACAATTCTTTTAGAAGTAATCAATTGACTAATGTTAGGAAAGGTAAAACACTGTCCTTACACTAAAAATATTTATTAAAAATGTCTTATTTTTGACTTGAAATAATAGGCAGAACTAGTTATTATTTCTACTCACTAGTGAGGGATTATGGCTTCAATAAACATTTTGAAGAGAACAAAAAAGAGAAAAACAAATCATTTATTGAGTTCACACCCATCTTTTATACACAGTCATAAATCCTTTATGCTAGGAAGGTGGATAAAAAATTATGTGTTAACCAATCAAGTTACTGTGCCATCGATTTTATGAGCCTCAGAATCATATCATAGTTGCTTGTGGATTACCAATTCATATAGCACATCTCTGTGTGTCAGGAATAGTTGGAAATGTTTCAGATCACTAGGTTATGGGAATTTCTTTAAAAAATACATGTCATTTACAGTTACATTATTCACTGACATTGACAATTCTGTCATTACTATAACACAGAGAAGTTACCAATAACATCTTTATCAGACTATAAGATTGATATACTGACTATACTGTGTATGGCACTGAACAAATGATGAATATATGTGATGAATATATGTTTGTATTATGACAGCTCATGGAAGTGCTTAAGTCATAAAATTTATGATGATGTCATGATGCACATGTTATCATTTGCCTGTCCTATTGAGTGTTGGTAGGAAATAAACAAGAAAAGGTTTACTTGGGAAAAGTGGGAAAAGTGGACAGGACCTTTTGAGAACATGAAGTTCTTAGTGGAGAGTAATGCAGTTCTAACATCCCACTGGCATCATTGTGTAGATTCAAATTGTATGTTATTTGTATTACACAACAAGAAATCTTTCAATAAAACAAGAAAGAAACTTTCCATTCTAAATAAATCATATAAACTGCATATATCAGTGGTGTCAAACTCATGCCCTCATGTGATGTATCGGGATTTTCCCCCCTTCACTACACTGGGCATGGCCGTGGCCAGCGCATGACGTATCCAGCCTATGGGCTGGGAGTTTGACAGCCCTGACATTGATCTTGTCTGAGACAATAAGGAAGAGTAAAGTTTTAAGGTCCCTTTCATTTTCCTGATACGATTCAAAACTAGACATTTTCCATATTTACTTCCAGCAAAAGTAGAGTAAGCAGAAAGCACTGATATAGTTCTATGCTTCCTGCTTACTCAAAAGTAAATATGAAAATTCAATACCCTAATTTCAATTTTGGGAATTGCTAGATAGCAATCCAATTGATTTCTTTTTTCTTTTTTTAAAAAAATCTGGGAAACTAATAAATCAAGTAGAGAATGAATTTCCCAGTCTCGCTTTTATTTTGTGTCCCTATTTCTAAATTGTTAGTTGAGCTGCTTTGCCCTCTCCTTTCTTTCCCTCTAATTTTCTTGATGATTATTTTTTTCTGAATAGTGAAAACCCACAAATTTATTCCTGCAGAATATTGAAAAATAAAGGATATCTTATAATGGGTCAATGAAATTTAAAATGTTTCCAGCTGCAAACTTGATGCAACAACAGAAAGCTTTGAAAAACCCTATAACAAAGAATGCATTTTGTGATTATTATTATTAGCTATAATGAAAATGTTTTCTTTATATATTACCGTCTTACAAATACTAATCCATTTTACAAATACTAATCTCTATAGAAGCATTGAATACAGATGT
Source organism: Imantodes cenchoa (assembly GCA_027560375.1). Lineage (NCBI taxonomy): Eukaryota > Metazoa > Chordata > Lepidosauria > Squamata > Dipsadidae > Imantodes > Imantodes cenchoa. The sequence goes on from JANHGD010002469.1 coordinate 10,506, forward strand.
TTTTAAAGTTTACATTTTTTTCTGAAGCTAAACATTTGCCTAAATCTAAAAACTGAAATTAAGCTAAAGAAACTATTTTTATCCCATGGGCATCCCAAACTGATTTTAAGATCAATACTATGAATATTTTAGTGTTTTCATATATATAAATTAGAGTTTCAATAACATATACAATGTTGTGTGGAAATGTTTCTTTAAAAAAATCAAAATAACATGGAAATTGGGCAAACTGATGAGTTAAAAAAAATGCAAAATGAGAAAAATTGAAACTGACAGCTCCATCCATTCTCAATACAAAGAGAAAAGAATGAATAACAGGTGATTTGGGAAGAAAGGCAATATACAAAACAGAAGAAAAGGGAAGAGAAAAAAAATTAATTGTGTGAAGAGTCTGGGAAAAATAATTAGGGAGATTAGAGAAATAAATGTCATAAAAAGAGAAAAATGACTAAAGTTATAAAAGTAATATAGAAAGGATGTTGAAGAAAATTAATTTCAAAGACAGAAAGATTAGAAATAATCATTAAAAGATATATCTATATTAATAGCCTGTTTTAGTTGTAGCTAATGAAAAACTGATTTAAGATCCTGAGATTGCTTTAAATCATGACAATTTAAATTTGCATTGGCTTCCAATTAGTCATCTTAAGACATCAATACTGTGCCATTTGAAAGACAAAACTCCTCTAAGGAAAGAAAGTGTAAATAAAAAGAAAAATAAAATGCAAGTAGCTACAGGTAAAGTTGTTTTTACTCAGCAGCTTAATGATCTGATTTAGGCAAAACTAGAGAGAGGCTCGTCAAAAAACATGACAAACAGGCCAATGAGGCAGCTTTATCTATACATATGGAGACAATGTGTAGCTTCAAAAGGTAGCCTGGGGATGTATAAGCAGGTTGATATGAATAAATATGATTCTTCAAGGAAATTGGTATTGGTACTATTGCATTTCTGTGTCAAACAGTTTTGTTGTGTTCTAGTTTGGAACGTCAATGTCTTGATAAAGCTGTCTCAGCTTTCCTTGTGATGGATAGATTTATTTGGAGTGTGGCCTGAATGTCCCACAGTTTTCTTCAAGACCTCTGTTGAGACAAAATGTTTTTTTTTTTGCTGATCTATGATTTCTTTATTCTTAAATCCACGTGTATCAGTAGTGGGTTCTAAAACCTTTTACTACTGGTTTGTGTGAGCGTGATGCTACTGCGCATGCACAGAAGTGTCCCAGGCAGATGGGTGGAGCCTCTGGCTGCCGGCGCTACCAGTTCTTAGAACCGGCCGAACTGGGAGCAACCCACGGCTGATTCAAAGTGTTCCTGATCTGGCCTCTCATATATATATATATATATGTGTGTGTGTGTGTGTGTGTGTGTGTGTGTGTGACTTTAAATCTACCAAGTTGGGGGGAAAAAGTTGTCACCTATGCAATCCGTGGGGGAAAAAAAAGGATTAAATCACAAACCAAACAGGATTAAGAAAGCATTAATCTCTTTACACAGTAATGGAATGACATTGGATTTCACATATCAATGCTAGGACAAACATGGAATAAAGTTGGCAAATATAAACTGGGAAAAAGGCAGGAGTGAGAACACAGAAATCCAATTTTACTGATGTGAAAATGGTTCAGAATATTAATCTAAAAGAGCAGTAGAATAACAATGAACATAATAAAGCACAGAAAGGTTGTTTTGATTGAAAATGTATGGAATTTAGTGAGGCGAGAGAGAAGCATGAATGGTTTCATTTACTAGAATCAACTGGTTTGTTTACAAATAGCATACACAAGTTTTCCATACAAAATATGTACAAAATGTGTAGCAAATATGAAGCAACCAATTAGAAGATATTGCAGTCATTACAATCTATTCATTAATGTGAATTCTCTTTCTCTTGTACAGAAATATTGGGGAAAAGTAAAGGCATTTACTCCGCTAGTCTTTGCTGACTATAAGGGACGGCGCTTATCTCTGTTTCAAGGTCACTGAACTAGCAGTGTCTGAAGACATTCTGCAGCCATGTGGCCAGCATGATGGCATGGAGCACTGGTACCCTCATCTATTTATCTACCTGTATTTGCATGGTTTCAAACTGCTAGGTTAGCAGGAACTAGGATGAGGACGGGAGCTCACCCTGTCAGATGGCTCTCAAAGCTTTCTCCGCGCCAAGCCCAACGTCTTAACTGCTGAGCCACCATGCTACCCTATTGCAGGGGAAAAGTCTAAAAAATTAGATGCTGTCAAAAACATAGTCAAGAATCCGCTTTAAGCAATATCAATATGCACTTGGAGAAACCTCTACAGCAGTAGCAGGCAATTCTGAAACCTAGACTGCTAATGCAATGCTATGTAATGCATAGCAGTACGTTAATGAATCCAATGCTATGCAATGCTCCAGATTCGAAAAGGGTGCCATGGAACACTTGGGGTAGCAAACTCAAGCACTGTTTTTAACTCTTTTAAATAGCTGTTGCAGTTGCAGAGTCTTTGTTACAAAGACATGCAGATAAGCAAATATTCTGCAATCCTTCTGAAGTGATAATCTGTGGTTCCTGCATGTCCTTCCTTCCTTCCTTCCTTCCTTCCTTCCTTCCTTTTAACTTGCCATAAGCAGGAGGTGGGGGAGAACTGATGGAGGTGCTGGGCTGTCCCAACTGAAAAGACATTCTACACATGCCTTTCTCCAGACAGTATCCTAGGTTACCAGAGTCAACAGGAGGGGTGGGGTTTTTACAGCCTGCCAATGTGGTCCATTGGAGAATGTGATTTATGACATGCCCAGGGAGGAGTGGGGAGACAGGGTCATGGAGGCCCGTAAATTATGTCAGTCAGAGCTGACTCCGCCTGAGTAATTGCTGCAGTGTTGCTCCTAATAAATGACTGGATTTCTTTTGAATCTTGGCCCATGACTCATGAATTAATTAGGGCATCCTTTGGAAACTTCACCCTTCCTTCCTTCCTTCCTTTTTGAAGTTCCTTATTTGCATTGGAAAAATAATGCAGGGAGAGGTCAACTTATTCAGTTTTTAATGAAAATCAGATGAAATGAAGTGTCAAATCTACAATAGGCTTAACACATCTATTAATGGTAAATTCTTTTCTCAAAAAATTAAAAATAAAAACAGGCCGACTTCTCAAACTAAGACTATCAAATTTTTGTTATTGCACCTGCAGTCCTTGGCCAACTCCCCCACCCCACATATATACACACACAATAATTTTAAAAGTGCTGCAAAACAATGTTTTATTTTGCTTTAGAAAAGCTGCTAATGCAAGGATGGACAACCTGAAGCATCTCAGAACTCAAGGCAGCCCCCGAATCTTATTTTTGCCCCCTTTGAATTGTAGCTATCTAAAATTAATGGCATTGACTCTTGCAATTTTCTGACAAAGTGAAGACTAAGTCCTAAAATAAACTTAACACAATTTTTTTAAAGGCAGGTGGAAATCTCAAAACTGTCCCGAAATAAAAGGAATTCTCCTCAGGACTTCTTTAGCCTGATTATCTTGCATCATCAAACTTGTCAGTCAGCAGCCCTTCTGCCCTCAGAAGTTTCAAAGTCATGTGTTGCTGGCCAGATAGGCTTTCTATATTCTCCATAATGGATGAGAAATGTATTTTATTCATTTGCTCATTTTTTCCAGCTTAGAGGGGAGAAATATGCATGACATATCATATTATGTCATGCATATTTCACTCAAAACATTTTATACTTTTTTCTATTATGCACGTTTTATAAGCCATTTTTCTAATAATGATGTTTATTGTAGTGATCTTCCTTGTTATTTGTATGTTTCTGTGCTCTGTTTTCTTCCATAAAGGTATGCTCTATTTTTAGACATTCTGAAACATGAAGTTTTTGATGGGCAACATTAGTCTCGCTTCCGCATTTAGACTGTGCAAATAAACAGTATATAAATGCTTCCATTAAAGAATCTAAATGTTTTCTTTTATATTTGGGCATATAAAGACTGAAATGGTTTAGATTTAGACTAATCAATAATCCCCCAATTGCTTTTTGTGGCAGAATAGCTTATGCTATCTTCTTCTGTCTAGTGAGGTGTTTCTCAAACTTGACAACTTTAAAATGTGTCACCTTCAACTCCCAGAATTCTTCAGCCAACATACTGTGAATTGAAGTCCACATATCATAAAGTTGCCAAATCTGAAAAGTATTACTCTAGAAGTTCTTCACTCTATTCCTAAAGGTGAAATCCAGAATTTTATCTTCTCCCAACTATAGGAAGCATAATTTAAATTAGAGCATCTGATGTAGGATGTCATTCATAAGAAGGCAAGATAAGGCTTCCATTGGAATGAATGAGCTATTCTATATGTTGGTCCCTTTAGCAGAAAAAAATGGTACTCTACTGCTTAGCCATTACTTGTCATGCCAATTCAAAACTTATGGTGACTTTGGAACTTGGCAACTTGATTAACTACTTTCCACTTTTCAAATGTCACATGTTTTCTAATCAATCAAGCAAATAAACCATACCAATCCACCCCCACATTAATGAAGGCATTAAATATCTGTCGGCTGAAATTATTAAGTGTGTAATGGTGTTTCCTTTAGCGTCTTCTTTATTTAAAAATGATAAATGCTTCTGCATTATCATTTTTTAAAATACAATCTAATTCCAGTCATGGGCTCAATTATTCAGAAATATGTCCTGCTGTGTACCAAATCCAGGGCACCTCAATGGGATGCCTTCATGCTGGTCTGGCCTGTAACTGAACAAGGATCTTTTAATTTCAACAGTTCCAAAGACTTTAGTGTTGCGGCAGGAACATGTACATAAGATTTACCTTTCCTTTCAATGGTGTGGTTACTTACTTTTAATAAACAGTGGCTACTTACTTTTAATAATATTTCCAATGAAATTGAACACGATTCAGTTGTGTACTTTCTTCTCTGCTCATGGATCTCTATCTTGCAAGCAAAGCAATTCTCTGAAAAACTTACTCCAATGTAATTGTTTTCTACACATCTGATTGAATCAAGTGGCAGAAAATGTATCAGGCAGCAGATGGAAGAGAATTCATATAATACTTTATCATACAGACATATTACACACACACAAACTATATGCCATGTAGATCTGAGTGTCATACCAATCTTTGCTGTCAAGTATCACATTCCACTTTTGTGTTCCTTGCTCACACAGACATCATTCACCCCAATGAGATGCAAACTACGTACCCACTCCAACAATCCTCAGTAACCTGGTACCTTCCTATTGGGGTCTCAGGCAATTTGGCATGGCCAGCTCCCTCTGGCAGCTCACCACCACCAGCTCACCACCGCCAAGTTGCATTTGCCAATTCACAGCTGCCATGTCACTGCAGGACAACTCCACAAGGTGTTTCATCAGGGACAACTCACCATGGGCAGCCAGAGGGACAGCTGGATTAGCAGATAAGTAAGCAGGTGAGCAGAACAGTGGTGGCAGCTGGGAGCTTCCCATTTTCACACGCCCTGTCACCAGCATGCTGAGCTCCAGGCCGAAAAGATGGGGACGGTGTTTATAGTGATATGCTATATAGATAATAGATTCCAATTGTGAGTATGTCTGCCCATGTGACCAGTATAGAATCTGTATAAATATATAACTCGAAATATCTTGAGGGGGCATAGGTAGATCTTTATGTAGTCAAAATGACACCATGGAAGAATGAAGAATTCCATTATTCAAAAAAATAGTAGATAGTTGGAGAGATTTTTTTTAAAGCTAATTGAGGATTGAGTCCGTTGAATGTCTACATGGACATGACTGCTAGAAAGAGAGAATATAAACTGATGGAGATGGAAAGCAGTATCTTAAAATGAGGGCATGGCTATCATTTTTTAAACTGTCATTTGCTGCAGGGTATGAGTGTCTCCGGTTATAAGGCATCAAAATGAAGGTTCCATCCAATTCTAGAACAGTGTGATAGATTTGAGTGTTTATATATAGCAAAATGACAATATTTATCATAGAACATATTAAGTAAATAAAGGGAGTTTCCCCCCCTATAAAAATAGCAACAGGGAAAGGATGTGCTTTGCTTCCATTTTTCTAATAATGATGCACTTTTAACGATCCATCCTTTAAATCCATGCAGAATCTTTTTTTTTCTTCTCACCAGCAATACAATCTACTGTTTTCCTAGCTTGGGTACAAGTGCCATTACTTAAACAGACAGCACTTATTGGAAATTAAACCACCACTAATGTATTACAATTATTACTTCAGGATAATGCTCCTATAGAGACTCAGTGCTAATCTGATGGTAACAGTTCTTCTGAGAACTCATGTTTTCCCTTCTTCTGTCCTTTTGCTAAAACAGAACAAACACAAATTTTCCTGATGTAAGCAGGTATCCTTGGATTATGATGGCAATTGGAACCCAAATTGCTGTCCACTAAACAATGAGGCTGTAAAGGGAAACGTGACTGCATTGCTTAGCAACCACAACTCAGACAGTCCTGAGTGCCATCATAAGCCCAAGACATGTAGATCAGGAAGCAGCAGGAATCCAGGTAAGAAGTAGGGTGCCACAGGATGTGTATGTGCCACAGGGAGGGAGTGTGGGAGGCCGGAAGAGTCCTGGGACGTCCAGTATAGACCAAGTATGAGTACATGGAGGCTGGAAGGGGGACTTATCTGGATGACATTCACTTTCCCTACTGATTTCCCTGTTGACTGTGCTTGTGGGAAGCTGGGAAGGGCACCAATGGTGATCACTTGACCATGAGGCACTTCAACCATTATAATTGCCAGCTGGTTGCCAAACACCGAGATGGCTATCACATGATCACAGAGTTGATGTGACAGTTGGAACTTTAAGGACTCATCCATAAGGATCACTTGTTTAGTACTACTGTAATTTCAAATGGTTGATGAATGAGTAGTGGGTAAGTAAAAGAATCTGTATAAACGTTGGCTAATTCATGATATCAATATAGGAAGAGGAGATGTGTATCTAAATCAGTCAGCACCTGAAGAGGTTGGGGGGTTATTAAATAATTTTAGAAAGAGCATTCTGTACACACAACATATAATCCAAATATGAGAAGGAGGAAGGGACAGATGGTAAAAGGATGTAACCAAAAGTAACATTACTTTCATATACCTGGGAAAAATGATCAGGAAGCATCTCTGTTGGAGACAAGCAATTTTATATAGCTCAAAATAAATAAAAGCACATATTGGCTGAAATCTGCATTTTTTCCATCAATTTCCATCTTCTTAAAAATGCAAAGTGCAAACCTGGAATAGAAACTTTCCATTAAAAAAACACACATATTGATTACTTAATGTACACTTCAAAAGTGGAGGAACATGATGTTGTGATCCATATTCAACAACTCAGTTATTCAGATTCTTTAGAGGAGGGATATGTGAGAAGTCTTGCTGGATGATTTCATGAGTTCTTCATGTATGCTTACTCATGTTTGCTTCAATTGAATCCAATATGGTGAGGAAGTCTTGATGTTGTGATTTTATTAGGAATACTTTGGAACTTATTGCACCCAAGAAAGTAGATAGGTTTCTCTGTGGCATGGGTTTTGCTATTTATAATTTGGATTCTATAGGCACTTTAAAGTTTTATTTTTAAGCAGTTTTGTGCTTTCTTTTAACAAAACCCTCTTTGGGCCTAGCAGTTTTGTTAAGTTTCTTCCCTGTCACCACTTTTTCAGAATGGCATACGTATTTCAGTTTCCCTTAAATTCTCAGATGTTACATTTTGAGGAGAGAATTTCTGTATTTTTACATAGCATATGTCCTGTGTGGTTTTCAATTATATTACCATCAGAAGGCACTATATGACTAGTTTCTTCCTATTTGGGGCTCATCAGACTGGCTCTTTATTTGAAATTGTTTGGGGAAAAATATGTTAATTTTTAATAATCTCTAACCCAAATTTAGCTTTCCATTCAATAATGGGTATAGCCATAAAGTAATTTTTGGTTTTTGATGATGTCATTCACAACAGTGAGCATCAATTTGGGCAGACTCTGGGAAAGAATGGAGGACTAGGATGTGGGGGGTATCATGCTGTGATCTTGGATTGTGGAGAGTAGGACATGACTTAGTGAGTGATTGGACAACAGCAACAAATTTATGATCTTTAGATTCTAAACTGTTGCTTAGCTTCAATAAATCTTACTCTCTAAAATCATTATAATTTAAAAAAGGAATTATCTTATTGATTTAATGGATTAAAAAGACCCAGACTATTACAACTACACATCATACCGTAACACAGAGACCAAGTAAAGCCCTCCAAATCATCTTAATTTCACAACACATGGACAGATTCAACCATAGTTTCATCAGATAATGAAATGTTGCAAGCAAACAACCAAACTCAGTGAGCACCAAGGCCTCTGTAGAATTTTTTAAAATCATGCATAGTTCTATGTTATAAATTACTATTTTTGAACTATCTGTGTGTTTGAACATAGTTTTTTTTTGTATTCTTTGTATTTTACTCTTTGCACTTAAATATACTTTTTTCTGACAGTCTGTGACCAGATTCTCAAGTGTGTCCATGGCCTCCAAAAGATTAAGAAAACCTGCTCAAGAAGATGTTTTGGGTGTCATGCTCAAAGTGTCTCTAGACTACTGCTTTAAAGTAACCAGAGCTGATGTTGGGGACCATTTCCCAGCCTTAGTGCACAGTTATGGCATTCAGAATCAGGATGTTTCAAATCTCAAATCACCATTTGGCTGGATTATGTAATATGCTTTACATACAATAGCCTTTGGATAAGACATGGGAACTACAACTGGACCTGAATGCCATGGGAAGACTTCTGTGAAGTCAACTCATCATTGTAGGTAACACCTCTCCTAAAATTGCTACACTGATTACCAGTAGACTTTCAGACTCAATTCAAAGTTCTTCTTATAACCTATGAAGCCTAGACTATATAGAATCAGATTACAATACATTGTTACCCCACAACTGTGTCTGCCCATCTGGTGATAATATCTTGGGAAGATGTAAAGAGTCTTGGCTCTATCATAAATGATCCATGGACAAGGCAAGAAACAAGAGGCAAACTGCACATTTTTGAACTCACTAGAATTCATCAAGCCATGTGCATTCACTCAAGTACTAGATTAATCAAACCAAAGTGGTTTTTTAAATCTTTTTTTTAGGTATCCAATGCTTAATTTTAAACACATAAGCATGAAAATGAGAAAATGAAAATTATTAGTGATTTCACTAAGAAAGCAACCCTATACAATATAAATATTCACCTCTATCAGAAGAAAGCTTAATCATTAATATTAGCAGCTGTAACAAGAGAGTACAAATCTCAGATGCAAATGGATAATAAATTAAAAAAAAGAAATTCAAAAACTGGGAGATAGTTAATATTTCTTCTTCTTGCATCATTAGATTCATGCTCAAAACCTCTTTAAATGGCTGCTGAAATATCTTCACACATTTTAAGCACAATATAAAGGCACTTAAATATAGGCATTCCCATTTATGATGATAACTAGTTTGTATAGAAATATAACAGGATGGAAGAAGCAGGGACGAAGATGGAAATGTAATAAGTTCTAATAATAATGTTATAATGGCAAAATAGTGGAAAAGTAGATATTAACAGTATTGTAAGAAGTGGTAGTATAGGTGGTTTTCTTCTAAAATCCACCACCATTTCTATGGTTTTGAGTGTGTTCAGTTCAAGATTATTCTGGTTGCACCACAAGGCTAGTTGTTCAACCTCCCATCAAATTCATCGTTGTCTTGAATGAGACCAATCACTGTTGTATCATCTGCAAACTTCAGT
>JANHGD010002473.1:209412-221509 GCA_027560375.1 Imantodes cenchoa
TAGAAATTTACAAATAAATAAAAAATAAATAAACTGTGCACTAGAATTGCAATGCCTAATTGCATTCTGCAAACCTTTTATATAAGGGTAAAATTCAACTATTTGCCAGAAGCAATCCAGATTTTAGGGTTCTGGTAATACGGAATGATGAAAACTAGCAGGTTTGATTTGTCATAAGGACATTTTGACACAACACAGAAAACTCAACACAGATGCTTTGCACCTGTCTTTTGACATGACACTCTGGGAATTTTATCATAATGCAAAGATATTAATTAGCATGATGGAAACAAGCATAGCCTCTTCAATCTCCATTTCAGTGATAACCATTTGGTTTTAGGCTGATTACAGACTGTCTGTCTGAATATGTATCACTATTAATCCAAGATTAATTGTAATCATACATTAAGATAAGGAACAAACCATTTTCAATGGTTGAAAACGGATGTGTTTCTCTTTTTTTAAAAAAAAAGCAGGACTACATCCATAATGTAGAAAGGGCAATGCTAGCCATAGGGATCCCCTCCCTTCTTCTGGTAAAAGGGGAGGATACATTAAAAACTGTATACATATTAAGAGTATGTATACAGTACATACTCTTGTATTTTTATGTATTTTTACATTTTAGAATGATATAAAATTGTGATTTTCAGCAACCACTATGGGGTGGGCAGGGAATGCAAGAACTATAAAAAGGAAAGGGTAAAAGAACAGCATACAATCCTGGGAACAGCAAACTTTAGGTTAAAGTACTTACACCTAAGTAAGGAGAATGCAAGCACTGTGTCAGGAAGCTTAAGACATAACATTAACTAATGATAGTAATTAGAATCCAGCTATAGATTCTGCTACTGATCTCACTAATTATAAAGGCTAAAATTATGAATTAATTTTGAAAAGAAAATTAACACTTCATTTAAGTCAGGAATTGACAATACAGATCCCCTTAATGTGCTATTACCAGACAATAAAAATGGCCAAAGCCTTGTAAAACCATTGAAGCTTACCAGATTTAACATGAGACGCCATGGGGACTTTGCTGAAGTTTTACAAAATGCACTGATTTTGGCTGGTTTAAAAAATGTTACATATGTATTTTTTTTGAAACCCTCATTGCTATCCCCTGGCAGTGATTAGGTAAAAAGACTGCTGACCCAATATAGCTCAATCCTTGCTGTTAAATTGAGCCTATTAAATAATGACACCCCCCCTCTTTTCACAAGTTATTATCTTTGCCATACAATGTTCGGCAACCCAGACAAAAGCCTGAAGAAATTTCCTTGCCTTCTCTCTTCCTCTTCATCTGACTCCCTGTCAGATTCCTCTTCCTGTTTTGCTCTCTTTTCCTTTTGCTTTGGTGTAGTCTTTCTGTTTGCAAGTGCCATATCATTTTCAATCTTCTCTGCATTACTGGAAATCTCTTCTATGTCTTTGTTCTCCTTATTGCTGTCTTTTAGCTTATCTTGTATTTTATCATCTTCCTCTTCTTTTTTAACAAGAGACGCATCACGGATAGGTCTTCTTCGTCCCTGTATAAGGAAAGAAGTGAAACATCATCGCTTAAGATGTATTGTTGCTCTCCAGGAAGCACAATTCTTTAACGGTGGTTTTTTCTTAATTAATGGCTTACTGAAGAATTAATGGACAAGCAGAATAGTTCTCAACAGAAGAGTGTTAGCTTTTCTTTTAGAAATAACATATAAATTCTGCTGCTGCACAGAATGCAGACAAGGAAAGAACAGAAGAAATTACACAGTGGCTAATCACAGATAGCTCTAATGTGACATGCTTGATTTATGACTTAGGATGTTTTATGATTGTTACTTTTTTTAAATAAAGCATCTTTAATTTTGATTTACTACAATACACGAACCAAGCTATAAAGTTAGTATGCAAGTCAACCTTTTTCAAAACGAACCTAATATTTATCATTTTTTTCAATGCTCTATAATTTGATACAACTGCCGGAAGAGCAGTGATAGGAATAAATGGGTCATATTAATTGAAGTAGCAGGAAATACAGACGTAATGTGAAATGTACGTGCTCATACCAATCCCTATGAAACTCTTTTCTCTATAAATTCAGTAGCAACTCAAATTGTGAACTGGAATCATTGATTTATTAAGAATACATTACATTTCATAATACCCTGATAAACGTAATAACTCAGATGACAGATTTCATCTTAGAAAGGATATACCTCCAGCATGAAAACAAAAGGGTAATACTTTTTCTCATGCTGGGGAAGGCCCATGTACAGGTAGTTGTTGACTTACGACAGCAACTGGAACTGGAATTTCTGTCTCTAAGAGAAGCAGTTATAAAGGGCAAGCACATCACTTAGTGACAGCAATCCTAGTTTGCTGCTAACTGAATCCCGCAGGCTTTAGGAGAGGCGACTTTCTGTAGACAAATTTGTTGAATTTGTTCAGCCATCCTGAGGATTTATTATGGAAATCCTGGAAATAAAACTACATCTGAAAAGGTTGGACAAGTTCAGAGTGTTACAAGAACAGACAATGCGGCCAGTATTTGAGGAGAATGAGAAGCCGGTGGAAGGACGTGTGTTCTCAACTAAATTACAAAACTCATTGCTTATTTAATAACAACTCTTTCTACAGTGCAGTTGCTTACCCGCTGAGACCTCTGCTCCAGTTCTTCTTTTTCACTTTCACTGCTACAGTTGTTTTCTTCCATCTCATTCTGAACCTCTACAGGAGACATTTCAGGCTCTTCTTTTACCTTTTCCTCCATTTGCTCTTCTTTTTTCTGTACTACAATTATTTTTGGTTCATTGTGGTGGATGGTTCGGAACTGAATGTTTGCAGAACGGCAGTATTCTTCAAAACCATAAAGATACCTACAGGTTTTTAAATACATATTCATTATGGGATATCCTTAAAAATAATTCCCATCACATTTAAAAGAGTACCACAGGGACGGTATACCCTTTTTGAAATCCTCACAAGCTCCTTCAAAAGTAACAGATTAAAAAGTGGGCCTGCATCTCAAGTTACCATCCCCTCCTTTCCAATTTCTGAGTCACAAGAATATTTTTTAGTACGATACACGAGACTTGTAGGCACTTCACTTGTTATTAACTCTATTTGTTGATTGGATTACTGTTTTGCTTTTTTCTGAAACTTTAATTTCTTTAGAGAAAGTAAACAGTCTGCAAGTGTGCTTGGCTAAAAGGAGAAAAAAAATTACGAATAATAAAATGTGCCTGCACAAAGGAGTTACTGTGAGTGAGATGCCATCATGAGCGCCTATCCCAGTCCCCTCTGCTTCTTACGTTCTTTTGAATCCAGACTAATTTGATCATTTGACAAGGAGTTGCTCAAATAAAAGCTTGATAAAATATACTCAATTCTTGTTCCCCAACCAGTTCATGTCCAAATACAAATTAAGAAAGAAAAAAGATCACTTACTTTCTATACGCAGTTTTCACATTGTAGGAAGCCGCTGAATTCAAAATAGGAATGCCAAGGTCCATATAAATTTGTTTCCATACAGCTCCACTATCAATCTTGGAAGAAAGAATGGGAGAAAATTAAGCATGTTAGCATGCTGCTGGTTTGAAATTAAATAGTATGAACTCAGGATAAATTTAAGAAAAGTTATGCTTACATTGTCACACCCACCCTGTTGATATACCAGTCTGAAAAGTTTGAAGAGGTTAAGATCCTTATAGCCCAGAACAGGTGGTTTATTGATAGAAGTTCCTAATTAATGAAAACATGAGGACAGAATATTATGATGCAAATGTTTGAAACTACAACATACAATGCATTTCAATTTGTCTCATGCCTGCAGAATCATGATTAGTACAGTACATAACAATTCATGGGTAACTGCTTTGGTGAAACGGATCATTTTAAATGTATGTTTAGAGATAGCAATATATTTCTTAAATGGTATTATTACAAATACTAAAAACTCCAACATGGATGTAAGTGAACATAGACATAGATGCTATCCCCAATATAAGTAGTCCTTGACTTACAACTGTTTAACATTTTGAAGTTACAGTGGTTTTGCAAAGCGTGACTTATGATCCATCTTTGAAGTTATGAGCGTTGCACCATTCCAGCAGCCAACATCTTCACAATTTGGGTGATTGGGAACTGATTTTCATTTATGATTGTTGCAACAATTTATGGTCACATGGTAGCAATTTGCTAACTTCCCAGCTGACTCAGTTTGGGAGACAGAGTTTGGAGTGGAATTTCTTTTGTTGATAAACTTGAATCAAGCCTATTATAAAGGTTAGGATCCGAAGCAGTTCCTAGAGGAGTTGACAGGCTGCAATCTATACATAAGCAAATTAAAATATACTACCTCTGTCTTCCATAAACTTGTAAAGCTGCTGGAGGAAATTGTCCCTCTCTTCAGGATCAAGCTCTTCCTCAGGCTTTTAAAAATAAAAAAGACACATTGTAATACATATGTGAATAACAGATTTTGTATCTGTAAACAAAAGTAAAACTGACAAGGAGGATCAAATTATTCATAAAAATCCCAGTTAAATTGGTATGGCACAATTGACCCCAGCCAACTACCAAGCCTTAGCTTGAAGAAACCTTAAAACTAGACTAAGTTTCAAGAGCACATAGCCCTGAAAAATAAACTATCATGAAGCCACTAAAATTAGATGTTAAACTAACATTCTGCATTCTACAGTTACTGAGCATATATCCATAACATTTGTGTTAATTCACCTTTCTCCAGGTGTCCCAATAATTCCCTCTTGTTATTTAATGTCCTATTTTTTGCTGGTATTTACCACTTTCCAAAGTATATTGGCTATGAAGTAGCCAATTCCATCAAAATATGACAAACATAAAATTCTATTACAATGAATTTTCAAAAAGCGTTTTTTGAATCTCCTCTTATTGTACTTTCATCAGCCTTTCCTTCAAATGGCTCAATGAGGCATAAAATTTCTCTCTGTTCACTCTCTACAGCCATATAATATATGGCTATAGACTGGTTAGCTAAGTAGATGGGGAATAAGTGAGACCTTACTCTAATTAGGGGAGATAAGGGTGACTTAACTCAAGTTCAAATTTGGCTATCTAGCAACTATATATGCTATCATAGCAACGTGCTTACATTTTTTGAAAGTTGCTTCTAGAACAATTACAATAGCTGAGTTTGTCTACTTTTCTTAAGTAATTTTCTTATCTAATCCTAGCTCAGTGGTTGCCATACTTCCCTTAATGCAGATCACTTCATCAACACTAAAAGCTTCTGAGGCAAAACACATGAAACAATGCATTGCAGGGGTTGGCAGGTTAGTGCCTTGAGGCTGTGTAGCACACGTAACTCTACAGATGGCCTCCATAGGACCTAATATTAAATAAAATTAACATTTTAATTAGATGGATGAAATTGTACTATCCTGCAAGATGTTAAGATGTTGATGCTCCTGCTTGAAATTATTGCAAGGTATCCCCATGTTCCTGCTTTTCTAAAAAGAAAACAGGGGCACCCGCATTATGAATCAAGTGCAGTATTCTTATAGCAAACCTGTTATTTCCAAACACAAGATTGGGGATCAATGCCCTATCAGAAATCTCAAAACTGGTCTTCAAAGTAGTATTTCACTCCTATAGTGTCCCTGTCCTAAAATCCCGCATAATGTGTTTTTTTTTAATATATATAAACAAAAAAGGTCCTAAGATTAATTTGTGCTTCTATATTTCTGTAAATATATTATGAAAAATCAATGTTGATTTGAGTTGCAGCAGCAGACATTTTGCTCAATATCTCTGATAAACTTCAGGGGTATATGAATTTCTTGAACTTCATGTCCGCTGGTGCATGATGGCTGGTACAAAACGTAGACAGGCATGAAGTTTAGGAAATTTGTATGATGCCACTGAGGTTTATCAGATGTATTGCGTAAAATGTCTATTGCAATTCAAATCAATATCGATTTTTATTTGTTAAAATTATACCTTTGAGATTAATGTAAATTTGTCAAAATTTTAAGGATCACTAGGGTAACCTTATATGAGCAACATCAGAGAACTAAATTCCTAGGCTTTCAGTTGCTTTCAGTAAAATCAGTGTATGTGAAGTTCTGAATGTGTGCCCATTGGTAATTTGATTCTTTTCATTCAAGAGGAAACTGAACAAAGACAGGCAAGACAAATGTGATTTGAAGCTTCAAGTGTTTAAAGCTTAAATTCTCTGTATTTCTCCAGAAAAGTATCTTGCAGAAAACAACCTTATCCTTAAACCTGTTTATTTGGAAATAACTGTATACAAACTTGATCTCTCTGGTAAGAAAATAAAATAGATAAAGAGCTAAAATATTTAAACTATGGAATTGCATGAAAACCTCTAGATGAGAGCAGTCTACATTTAAGTTTACAAAAGAATAAAATATATAAAAGCAGTGGAGAAGCATAGATTTTTGTATCAAATATTAAATGTACAAAAATATGTCAAAATACAGCTAATAGGCTTCTAGGATACTAGATCACAAATAGGATGCCACTCATATGTCCTCAATAATGTCCTTGTAAAGTTATCACTGTTTCAATTAACTTAGTATGGTAGTAAACTAGACTTTTAAAGAATCAGACAAGATAATACAGATGAAGTAAATGTATAGTTCCTTCTTTGAAACATCTATGTTTATATATCCTTTAACAACCAGCTGTATTCAACTTCAGTAGCACTCTTCAGGTACTGTTTTAAATCAATGAAGGAATTGTTTCTTTCTAAAATTCCAGATTAGAAGGCAGGGGGATTAACAAAGGAAAAATAATTAGAGATTTACTGTAGTCTAATTTTTGTTTGTTCCTTATGCAAAATAAAACAAGAACTTTTTACACATACAAGCCTTTGTATATTATGAAGGAATTAAAGCAACTGAGTAATTACATTTCGTCGTAACTATTTTAAATGAAACCTTTGTTTAGGTTATGGAATATGGTTACAGTTAATGTGCATTTAAATTCAGACAGATTCTAAAGGAAAAAGACTGAAATATAATACATTTTTGCCTCCCTATAAAAAGAAAATGTAAGAATTGCTGAAACATTGCAGAGTACTATTTATCAGTAGAGGATACCAGATACTGTAAGTGAGGGATTCCATACACGATTTTGTTTAAAGCATGAAAGAACACATTTATAATAACTAAATTTATATATCGGTAAGTATGCTTTATGCAAAAATGTTCATAATACTATAGTATTCATTTTAGAAGTCACTATGCTACCGTATATATGCAATTATATGTTACAATGTTCTGGAAAAGTTATAATTTAGATTTTATCTCTTAAGAAAAATGCAGTGTTACATTTCTTAATGAAATATTATTGGATTGCTGGACAAATTTGAACATGTTCAATGCAGAAAAAACCTCATCCAATGTACATGCAACCACCTTTCTGCAAGGACACAAGAGTCAAATGGATATTGCAATTTTGGGCTGCAGTACATGTACATTCTAGAACACACAGGGCAGTGAAAATGCGTTCAATCAAATGGAGATGGAAACTCTTGATTTTTTTTTTATATTTACAAGGTTTTAAGGAACTGGGAAGCATAATTCTTAGTTAGCTTTGTGTGCATGGTTAACATACCTTATGTAGTAACAAAACTAAACAGTTTTAGTAGCAATCCCCTAAAATCAATTAGATGAAATAGCCTGAACAATATATTATGTTCCAATTGTTGACAGAATTATTTTCAATGTTAAAATACTAAGTGTTTCATTAAATTCAAAACATGATGCTACTATGGTGTTGAAAATCAGCCATTAAAAATTGAAATTAATAATATATCCTTGCCCAGAATAAGATTCCTAATAAACTATTGTACCTAATGAGAAATGGACCTCTAGGTAATCTGAAGGGGGGAAAAAATCAGAAATTTTTGCTCTACAGAAAAAGTGTTTTAACTCTTAGAATGAAAGCATTTTAAATTTAAAACTAAACAATATAGACATATTCTGATTCAGTATGAAGTCCAACAGAGCTGTTTTAAAAATAAAAGTGCCTAATGCTATCATAGAGACAAACTTGTTTTATATTTCAAACAGAATTCTAGTTATTCAAACCTGAAACAAACTACTCAATCTCTGAAGAGAGAGATGAGTTGTTTTTAGTTAAAAGAGATTCATAATGGCTTTCAAAACTAATAAAATGTCAAGATGAATGCTTTCAATTGTGACTAAAAAGCAATACATTAAAGCTTCTCCAAATTCACATACTGTACACTGTACAGGATAATGACAAAAAAGAGAAACCCTTTTGGTTAAAGTATCTTAATGTACAGAAGTTGCAGAAAATTTGGTTTAAAAATACAGGGACAACTTTGGGATCCTTGTTATGTACAGCTTTTGCAAATCACATCAGACAAGAAATATGCAAATATTAGACGTGTTATATTCTATATAGGCATATTTCTGGATAATTTAGTGATCATTTCCTCAAATTTATTTTACATAATAATCTCTATTAAATATATATTTTAAAGACTATTACAGTATTCAACAGAAAGTAGCTTATGTTTCAA
This sequence comes from Imantodes cenchoa, assembly GCA_027560375.1. Classification (NCBI taxonomy): domain Eukaryota; kingdom Metazoa; phylum Chordata; class Lepidosauria; order Squamata; family Dipsadidae; genus Imantodes; species Imantodes cenchoa. The sequence goes on from JANHGD010002473.1 coordinate 217,952, forward strand.
CAAGGAAGTCCTGAGTTCAAATTCCTAATCATGTTGAGTACATTGAAAAGTAATGGGAAGGAGGCTGCTGCTATAGAACTTCTATTTATTTCAAGAGGACAGACTAGAGTCTTAAATAAACATTACTGTAATGAGCAAAGCAATAATTGCTGGATTGGACCTAAATCCTTTTTTTCTAAGAACTGGTCCACTATTTCTGGGATGACTGCATTGTCCAAACGTGCAATATAAATATCTGATAAAAATTTTGTATAGGGGCTTCTTCAAATAATGTAATGGTTTAATAAAGAACTATACCCTTTTAAATGTGAAACAGATTATTTTTTAAAAATTTAGCTATAGCAGTCACAAGGTCTCTAGCTACCTAATGGCTTTTCTATTACTGCATTTTGCTTGTTAAAATAAAAATAAAAACCATTTTGACTATTCCTTTCAGATGTGGAAAACAAGAATGGAGATGGAGAAATATAAGAATACTGAATGTGTTAAAATTTTTAAATTATAAATTCAAGCATTCAATATGTTGATTTTTCTGCTGACAGCATAGAAATGTGCCACTGTTTCCACACCTATATTCATCTTTTTTGAAGAAATAAATCTCCACTGCTTCATGAAACAATAAACTCCGCAATTTTTTCTAGTAATCTATTTTTTTACTTTACCTTCCAATAATTGCCAAATAGTTTATTTTACTTCAAATTAAGTCTGAAAAATATCCACAGGAATGCCATTTTTATTTTTTTCCCCCCAACAAAGCTCCTCTCCCTCCCCTTCCCTTTTGTTTGAAAAGCTAAAGCTCTTTAGAACGAAATAACAGCTTCAAGCAACAACGTTTAAATTTTTACAGACTAGACTTCTATTCACTTACCTAAAACAGCAGGATATTTACAAATGCTAGCACTAAAAGCCAGTGCAGTCTTGCAACAGTTCACACCCAGCAAAATGTGGCCTATTAACTGTGTATAACAACATGAGGAAGGGGGAGGGGAAAGGGTGAGATTCCACATTCCACAAACGATCAAGCTCCACACTTTGTTCAGTATTAGCATGTTTGCGTGGAAAGTGACTCCATTTTGTTAAAAGCCATTATTTTATGGCATACTAAAAGCTATAACGAGATTCCAATTGTCCGTTTTGCAAAGGAAAGAAAATACATGCATCATGAAAAACCCGGAAAAAAAGACCAGGAACTTATAAAATCTAAACCCAACCCTTCTTCTTCTTCCAGGCCCATATCCACAGCACACTAAATAAGTTACAGCCTGAATCCACAAATAAGTCCTTACCCAGGTGCTGCATTTTCTCTCAAATGTAAAATGGTTACATTTGCTCTTCTACCTAATCAGCTCACCGTGCCTCAATGCACTTCAGCCTAACTTGCAAATATTTGCGTTCCTCCTTTTGCTGCTCTGAATCCAATGTTATGCAGCATTGCTTACATTCTCTTCCATGTTTAAAAAAAAAATCAGACATTACATGAAAGGAAAAGAAAGAGACAGCCCATTTCAAAGCATCTGGTAAGCCTCCCCGGGCAGTCTGCCAAGCCTCTGCTAAATCTTCCCCTTCTCTGAGCATGCTCACTTGCAACCAACAGTGCATTACCATGGCAACCCGGTAGGCAGCCTCTAACCATGAACAGCCATTCTGTTTTCTGCCTTATTAAGACCACAGACTTCCAGGGGGAAGTGAAAGGGAAACAAGATTGTACTTTAACTCATCCAAGTTTCTTCTCCTTTTCTGTTTCCAATAGATGTAACCTTTAGGTTTTAGATGCACAAACTCAGAAAGTTCCTGATTTTTTGTCACCCTAGGCTTGTTTTTCCTCTTCCAATCTTGGCTACTGTTTAAAACCAATCTAAAAGTATGTAAACTGCAAAACTTTGGTAAACAAAGTGAACAAAAATCATTGCTTTGTAAAAAAACAATGTATATAGGAGGTATAATATTTTATCATTAGTTTCTGAAGAAACAGCTTTGGCTTTTCTCAACCACATGAAATTTAAGATGTGTGGACTTCAATTTCCAGAAATGCACCAGCAGCATGCTGCCAAGGGAATTCTGGGAGTTGAAATCCACAGGTCTTAAAACTTACTGAGCTTGAGAACCACTGCTCTAATTATCCACTCACAATTCCTTCACTTAGAAGAGCAAGCACTGAAAAGTTAACCGCATATACAGCTTCCCTATACGCATTACAAAACTGAAGAAGGATGTAGAGAGCAGATTTTCCAAATACCCTCAGGATGGGTTGCAACAGCTATTTACATAATTCTTCACCCTCACCCTAGAAGTTCCAATCTCCAAACATATCTACACAAGAATAGGTAAGCTATATAGTGTAAAGAAGGAAAGGGAATACAACAATGTTCACCTGTCAGGTGCCTTGAAATATCATGGGAGGGGTTTGGGGGGGGGCGGAATGATATACTAGAAACAAGCATAGAAATAATAAGGCTTTTCTGACTACCACAAATCTGAGAAATAGAAAGCCACTTTTAAATTGGGATTTAAAAGCTTTTCACAAGCCCTATCACTTTGCTAGAAATGGAAGGAAATTAAGTTCAACCAGTGGTGATCAGATCTCCCACTTAAACTCAGGATTCACAAGATGTAAGAAGGCATCGCAGTAGTTCTCCTTTTTAAATCAGAAATTCATTCTGTAATCATGGTTATAGAGAGTAAAACCTGTTTTCTGAATACTAAATATTAATACGAAAGCAAGTAATTTGATCTCATCTTCCATATGAAGGTGCTGAGGATAAGACATAAGCTCTCACAGGCATTATAGCCAAGTGAGTTTTGAATTGAATGATCAATGCAGGGGTGAGGGTTTTTATGAAAAAAATGTACTATTTATCCTATTTGTATAGCACACTTTGTATTACCTTTAGGAAGTAATTGATGCTATTTTATTCTAAAAAACGTGTACACCTAATACTACAGAAAATTAACACAGTGAACATATTCAGATCATATACATGATGTATCATGTAAGAATTTATGTAGTTTAGATTGCAATTTAGCAGTCTATTGATCCATCCCACTAGCTAGTATGTTAGCAAACATGGCTAATAAACTAGAGATATACTCATCTAAGGTATATTTAACTGGTTATCATCTGAACCCGTCATTCTTATTTGCTCTCTCAATCAAAATATATTTGAGCAAATTTCTTAAATAATAATGCAGTTTTCCAGATAATGTAGAATTTGTGATGGTGGTGGTGTTGATCAATAACAGGACTTCTTGGTTTCTTCCTACAGTAAGTAGTTCTGCATTTCTAAGGCAGGCAGGCATGGAAGAATATGCCTTGATCCTTTGTGGTAACCAATTTCAACACTCAGACAACACTCTGGGTTACAACACAAAACTCTCCATCATTTTCCTAATCAGTGACCAACTATCCAAAAAAAGTAGCCAGGTTACCATATATCCATTTCAATATTTCCATCTCCTTGCTGTACAAGATAGTTCCTGTACAAGGAACCGAGGTGGCTCAGTGGTTAGAGTGCAGTACTGCAGGCCACTGAAACTGACTGCTAGTTCAGCAGTTCAGCA
>JANHGD010002473.1:229278-244996 GCA_027560375.1 Imantodes cenchoa
AAGGTCTCAGGGCAGTTGCACCGTAATCTTGTGTTGGAGGACATTATCATTAGTTCATTGCCATGAACGTAACTCTCTTTGTTTGCCCTCTAACATTCTGGGTCCACCTACCTCCAAAGGGAGAAGGGGCAAGTTAGGTTGACCCTCCTTAGATGACTGATGAACCCTGTTGGCTTCCAGAGGGAGCTTGGGATTTTCTTGAACACCTGTCAGGCAGTTCAGCTGAGGCCTTGGCTATAGCCTATAATAGGCATGTGATTGGACCATATTGTTCCTATACAAACTCTCTCTGTAAACCAATCCTGGGGTGCTCCCTGGTTTTCTGAAGAGCTCCGGTAGGTGAAACACCAGAAACAAAAACTGGGTTGTCTCTGGAGAAAGACAAAGAGTGAATCCAACTGAATACGAGTACAAATGTACATTACAGATATAAGGTCTGCAAAATATCACTATATCTATTGGTGATAGATGAATCACAGAATCATCCGCAGGACCTAGGTAAGGAATAATCAATTAATCTGGGAGAGCAGACAAAATCATTAAGATTTGATTAACCTTGACTAAGCAAGTCAGAACTGCTAGTCAAGTTGCTCAGGCAGAGTTTTGTGCGATTATCTGGGCTGAATCTTATTCTTTGAGTTGTACCCAAAGAAACAGACAAGTCCTCTCTCTCTGTTAGCTCAGCCCCTTATTTGTTAGATCTTTCCTTCTCCTAGATTATTAAAGCAGCCTGTGAGGTGACCACAGGTTGGCTTCATGAGGTGATTTCAGCCTATTTGAGAGTGAATGGTCCCACCAATAGTATGTCTCTTCCTCAAGAGGTCATTTTTGGACCCATTTCAGTGTGGTTTCAAACCAGGGTATAATATGCAGAAAGCACTGGTTGTGCTTGTTCATTACTTTTGAAAGAGGGTGGAACATCCATCCTAGTCCTTGATCTCTCAACAGCTTTTGACACTGTTAACCACTATCCTTCTGGGACCAGCTGCAGGGGCTTAGGAGTAGCACTGTGCTTCATTGGTTCATACCCTTCCTCAATGGTTGGTTCTAGTTGATGCTCATGGTGGGTGGGGGTAGGTAACAGATCCCATCTAGAGCCTCTTACGTTGGGGATGTCAGTCCTCCCAGATAGGAAATACAACTAGATGAGCTACTTCTACTTTATTGTAAAGCTTCATGAACAGAATCTTGCAAACCCAAACATACAAATCTCACCATTGTTTTGGTATTCATGCTGCTGCTTCCTGCTTGGGGGTCCTGGTGAGGTCCACCAGGTGGAATGTATAGACTATTTAGCCATGACAGAGTCACATTGCCCAGGGGTGCACCACGAGGAGGCTAGTATACATTGTTTTAGGAGTGGGCAATTTCTAACCTAGATCTGTTTAATTTAGTGTCTGATCCAGTACAATGCCCCTTCAGCATTGATCTCCCAAGGAAAATCTGGACAGCACTCAACCAGATCTGTGGCAGGTGCCAATTATTGGAAATACAAATGGGGGCTGGTTGATAATCTTTAACTGTGACTGTAGGACATCTGACAAATTTTATATCATATTGCAACGGAATGTCGCCTCAGAAGGTTCCCTAGATCTCTGCATGAAATACTCATCTAGAGGGCACTGCTGTACTATATAAGGAGAATGGACGGCATATAAATCAGAAGTACAGAACTGATTTCTGTAGAACCATTTTTATTAGATTTCTCTCCTGTTTTTCTATGCAGGACCTCAAAAAAGAATCACATTTCCATCCTCGCATTTTAACTACAATAACCCTGTGAGGTAGATTAGAAGGCAGAAGAATGGTGGTCCAGAGTCATCCAGTGAGCTTCTGCGGCAAAGGTTAGATTTAAATCTGGGTCTCTTTGCTGCCAGTCTACCTTTAGTAGAATATGTACTTATATAGAATATATTTAAAATATATTTATAGGTATGTTCAAATGAAAACTAGGAGGAGTCAAAACATTTGATATACTCTGGGACAGCTGACATGAAAATATATTATTACTATAAAGCTACTCTATAAATTACATAAATTCTAAATAATGGCTGAAAAGCTTTTTTACTATAAAGAAAAGTACAAACTTAAAAGTGAAGCATTGTGCTCCCAAGATGCAAATATCGTGAAATTGGGGAAAAGATATCATTTTGATGTCATTCTTAAGACTTTTAAATTCTTACTTACCAAAGCCGGATACCATTCTCCCTTTTCAGTACTGGATGCCACGCTGACAATTTTACCAAGCAATTCATCATTAAGTCGTCTCTTATCTTCCTCTTCCTCTTCACTAGTTTCTTCCTCTTTTTCATCTTCATTACTAAAAGAATTAGGCATATAAAGATTTACACTGTCAGAATGTGAAAATAATACTCGAAACGAGACTAACTTCCTTGTAGCTATTGGATATTGAGTTCAATTTGACAGAGGTTCTTGGAAATTTGTGGGAAACAATTCAGCAAATACTAGAATAAAGCATAAAGTAGCATCAGTAGACATTCTGATGCTAATTTACAAATGTCTATGGAGATTCTCGATCATCCAGGTCATGATTATCCCAAAGGTGCCTTTTCCAACAGGCAAGGAAAAAACCAAGAAAGTCCACTTGCCTTTTGAAAAAGCACCTTAGAGATCATTTACAAATGTTTATGTAAGAAATACTGAGATGAGAAATGAGAATCACTGGATTTATGTGCTTCTACCCATATGTTGAGGTATGAGGTTTTCATTTAGAGCAGATTTCAACTCCCAGAATTCTCCAGCTAGAATGCTTGCCAGGGAATTCTCAGAGTTGAAGTTCACACGTCTCAAAGTTGGTTAGGTGGAAAAATACCGATCTGGAATATTTAAAGGCTGCCCCATTGTTACATTCAGGAATATGTCTACCTACCCAAATTGTTCATTGTTTATCTCCTCTTTAAAACAATGAAATATACAAATTAGGAACATGCATAAAGAAATAATAAACATTTCCTTGCTCTAAGGAAAGCTAAAATCATAATTGCATATCTAATGCACACTATATCAATGCAACATTTTTTGCCTAATTCCTATATTGCCAGACACTGAATAGCAATATTTATTGGAAATCCTGGCCTCTGATCGCTTTTGTCTTCCATCACATTTTAAAGTCTTTCACAGAACAAGACTAGAAATGCATTTCTAAGATACCCTAGCATAGATATCTAAATTTGTAAGAAATCCAGGAAGACAACTCCTGTTGTTTAGGTCATAGATTCTGCATGTTTCTGCCATTATACTTGTCCAAAACAGACACTGAGCTCCCTCTTTTTTTACCACCTCAGGAGCTGTTCTACAGATTGTAAACAACTGGCCTAAGGCTGCAACTTCCTCCTCCGAGTCCAAAGTATTATCAACTAGTTCTATAATCATTAGGCACGTGTTAAACAAATAGCTTTATTATTTGCACTAACTTGACCCTCCTCCTTTACTTGACAGGTATAATAAAAAGTAGATCAGTGGCCTGTGCAAAAATGTAAAGTTCAATTCCCCAAATTGTCAAGTACATTTGCATAAGATATGCACAATTACTTTATCTCATCCCAGACAAAGAAAAGAAAACAATTACAAAAATATGGCATTGTAAAAGTTACTCACACAGGAAGAGACGACCTTCTTCCTCTGTTAGATTTCTTTCCGATTACAGGTGTTCCAAAGTGCTCTGGATTTGTTAGTGGCAGTTGGTCAAGTGTCTTAGGAAGGAAATTAGAAAAGACAGTTTGCTGATTTTCCAATAAAAAGTGAAATAGCATTTAAAAAAACAACTGAATAAGTCCTACCTCACTTTCAGCAAAGTGCCTCTCCCCCTTCAAACACAGCGAGGTCCGTCTCAATGTCCTCTCATCACCGTCATCAAAAACTAAACAAAGCCAGAACTATTATTAATTACCTGGTAAAGTATTTTCTAAATAAAACTAAACAAAGTATAAATTATTCTAGTAAACAGGACTCCTTGTTTCAAGTGTTCTTTCAATATACATGGAAGAATTAGAACACCTACCATCGAAGTTTGTAAGACGCAAGACTTTTTTAAGCAAAGGCACCCTCAATCATAATCTTTCTCTTGAAAAGAAAGATATTGCCTGTGTATCCTGCTCTTCATTCTCTCCTACTCAGGACGCAGTCTTCATCTGCTTGATTTTACTAAGACTGCAACATTTGGGCAAACTGTTTATTTTCTACAGAATAAACTTTTTGATGTTGAATTGTGTCTTGGCTTGCTGTTTGTGACCATGAACAGTCAAATATGGATAACATACATCCATATTAAAAATTTTCTCAGCCAACAAAAGTGCAATACAGAAGTGCTACACAGAGAGAGATGGAGGGAGGGAGAGCGCGAATAACTAAGTAATGCATCAGATGTGTGGACTTTTATTTCCACATTGGCTTGGAATTATGGAATCAGAATTGAAGACATCTGGATTTCAAGAGCTATTATTCTAATCCTGATTGTATTCTGTCATACGTTTACTATTTACACATTTACTATTTACACGTTTACTCTGTGAAAGTTTGAGTAACAAAGAGCAGCCTTCCTAAATCAGATGTTTCACAGTATTCTTAAAACAACACAGGACACTCAGTTGAGGCAGATAATAGTAAAACTAAAAAGATAAATATGTGACCTTGCATATATGCACTGATGAGCATTTTCTATATGTTGTTCTCATACTATATTGAACAGTGCGGCTACATTTTGCTGATTTGTATGCTAGATTTTTTTAAAGAAAAGTGGAATATAAATGATACAATCCTAATCCCCATTGCTTAATGGGAAAGGGAACAAAACTCAAACTGTATCTTTCTGCTATATACAGTAAAGAACTAGTTGCTCCTTTCCCTTTTTAATTTTTGCACATCTTTGCCACTGAATGTTATTAATTGTTCAAAAAGAATACATAAATAAATCCAGAGCTTTAATTTGTTTCATAAACGTAGACATCCAACATATAAACTCCAGTGGAAAAAAAATTATTCTTTTAGATTTAATAAATGGCTGCATCACTTTTACATGCAATAATTGAAATCAAACATTCCTGTAGCTCATGATCAATCTCTCCTATCAAATGTGCAAGAGCTTTGGCCCATTCCTCAACTAAGCAATTCCAACTAAACAACACTTAATACTTTCTTAACATAAACTGTTTAGTTCAGTTTTTTTATATTAAAATCTATGGGATTTAGGTCCAGACTTTAACTTAGCCATTCATAAACAGGGAAAATGCTCTTCTATCTCTCTAAATGAGTTGTCTGAACTTTTGGGAATGGAAGCAAGGACAATTACTCTTTCATACAGGCGTATCATAAATTAGATGACTTTATGAAATAAATGGCATAAATACCAAGCTTTAAGGATATTTTTTTCCACAAACCCTCCCTTAACATATGCATGACCCACAGGAAGCCCTGCTAATATTCAGTGTCAAAGGTATGGTGGAACTCAAAAATCTGAAAGGGAATTAATATATTTATGATTGGTTCCATAAAGTCTTCCTTTTAGTGCCACTTTCTAATATAAACCGCTGCCATAAATCCATCACAGTTACATAATAACACCTTTAAATGAGCAGACATAAGCACACTGGAAAAGAGGTTTTCTAAAATATATCAAATTCTACTTATTTTTTTAACTAAATATTCCTTCTTGTTTTAAATCTCCTTAATTAAAGTCATCCTGAGCATGCCCTTTTTCAAGAATACAGCTGTTCTTAAAGAACATACGATGAAGAAACTATTAAAATAAGGATACCAGAAACCAGAACTATCTGACCAGTGTACTTCTGTTTTGCTATCTTACAATGTTGCCCATACAAACATTTGTAGTTTCTTAGCAATAAATATATTTAAATTAAAATATGTAAGTATCATAATTGGCTTTGATATTTCACAATTACTGCACAAATGTATCAAAACACATGATAGCTCAAATTGTCTGCATTTACTGTATGCTGTCCAGAGTCACAGTTTGAGCTGGGCAGCCTAAGTAAATATCGGTAAATAAGTATTCAAAGTAAAATCAAAGTGTGAAGCACTGGAGAGTAAAGGATAGAGAAGAACTAGAAATAACTGATCTTTTTCTTTCCAGGCATTACAATTTTTATTAATTGAGCCATGCAAAACATTTAAAAGATGTTTCATAATATGCATGAGCAAAATGCACCTACTTTTAAATAGTTATTAAATCTTTTGTAATCTTTTGCTCAGGTGGCTACTTCAAAAGCTGTTCCCGACTATAAATGTGCATATGTAGAGACAACAGTTCTCCTGGGATTGTCAACAATACAAGTAACTGCTCATGCACACACATAACTAGACAGCAATACAATGTTACCATGGTACTCAACTGCTTTGAAACTCATCAAATTTGGTACTCGGTGCATTTTGGTGTGAACATTTTGTCCCAGTACTCATCATTTGTTTCATACTCAACACACAGCTAGAACTTGTCAACATCAATTGCCTTGTGACTCACTACATTACTCCTGATGGGAAAAATGTGTCTGGTACTCATCATTTTTGGTATTCACTGCACCTCCCGGAACCAATTAAAGATGAGTACCGAGGTACCACTGTAATAGGCTCTGAAGTAACTACGCTAGCTTGTAAAATATGTGGCTGCTTTATTGATGGGAAGAAAAGTTATTTGTGTCTACAGAGAGATGAAGCCACCTCTCTATTCAATACTTGCCCACCTCTCATTATTAAAGACTCCAGTCATGTTCCTACAGAAAGTTCCAGGCAGATCTCAAGTTTATTTCACCTTTGAAGAAATGCTGCGAAGTATAATATAATGCTGCGAAGCTTAGACTGGACACTGAACTTAATGGTCTACTCAATCTCCCTAAACCAAGATGTCATCTACCAGAGATAGCCTAATACTGTGAGGTAAGATACCACCTCTCTGAATCCATGTTTCTGTTGCAAAAAAATAAAATAAAATCCTACAAATGCAATTAAGGTTGTATTCTGATTAGAATTACAGTATTGCAATCAGGTTGTAAAGTATCACATGGACCAAAAATTATTCTGTCTGGCAATACAAGTTCATGCTTTTGTCAATTCTGTCATCTTTTTAGAGTTGCAATTCCATATGAGCTAAAATAATAGTAAGCACTATACATATATACTAAACATATAGAATTACGTAATCCAAGAAAACCATGTCATTATTGGAAGACAAATGTTCAAATCTTCATGTGGAGGTTTTTTGGTAATATTGTGAAATTCAAATGTAAGATGCATCCAATAATGAATATGAATGATCTGATCCACATTGTTTTTATACACCTATGTTCACAGTCCAAATTTCTATCTTCATATAATCTATTCTCAGAGATGGGCTGCTGCCGGTTCGGACAGGTTCAGGCGAACTGGTACTTCTGACCACTGGCTGCCCCCCGCCCCCCCGCGCTCCCATCCTATATATCTCACTTTCTGGCTTGCTCACCCTGCCCATGCAGCCCAGCTGATTCCTGCAACTCGCCCGCTCTACTCACTGCGGCTGCCCGAGAAGGTGTGCTGGAAGCCGCGCGCATGAAATTGCCATGTGTTTGAAGTCACGCACAAGCACAGAAGGTACACACTCACATTTTCGGTTCTGCACTAGATGAACTGGTTGTTAAATTATGTGCAACCCACCTCTGTCTATTCGCCTTGCCTCAAAATACAATCCCATGTACATAATCCATGGAGTAAATTCTACAGAGCTCAGAGAGGCTTATCTCTAAATAGGGTTCTTTATACATCTTTTTTAATTAGTCTCTTAAATCCCTGTAACAATATCTGCTATGAGAAATTTTACAGCAAAGTGAAAGAAAGATGAAAATAGCCTAGAAGAAAGACAAAATAGTACAAGTGAAGAAAAAGAGGATGATAAATACAGTAATAATAAAAAGAGAAATGAAAAAAGAAGCATGTAGAAATTAGCAGGAAAAGGTGAAGAGACCTAGCTTTTAGCATGACACACTACCCACTGGTTTATTGCTGGCCTTCAGTATGTTGCTTGATTGAATCAAGAAATTACAATATATCCCTTGCCGGCCTCCCACCCCCTGGGCTCATTGGCTTAGTAGCAAAATTCTACCAATTGGTTGTGAGCAACTTTAATTACCATTCCCTTGAGCAAAAAATATATCTAGCATTTAGCTACGGGGATGTAAGGAGCAAATATCATTACAAATATGACAAACCACAATCAAACGGGTAGCCGTTGTGCAACAAATTTTACAAATTCAAAATTGGCTGAAAGCCAATTTTAATTGTTACTGGTACAATCAAAAAGGCTAAATTTGAGTATCTCCATAGTGCCATTCATGACACTTCCATTAAACAGTTTTAGAATGTTCGTTGTATTTTTCCAGGAATCAATGTCAGTTAAAATGCAAAGTTTACTAAGTATGTAGGCAACGAAGTGAAAGATGCAAATTACAGATAAAGTGTTCATAGGATAGGAAAACTGTTTTACAAGTTGCTGACAGATAGTTACATGGGTTTAGAACAAAAGCAGCATTTAACGTGAAAGCTAACCAAAAACTCTTAAAAATTTTGTCATGCTATTTGCCTATAAAATGGTCTACAGTCAGTAATGGTCCCAGGGCTTTCAAACAATTAAAGCTGTCTTAACAATCAGCTATATCAGTGCTCCATTTAACACAGTGTTTCTTACTAAAATGTCAACTATCTCTGGCTATTGATCATGCTATCTAGGGGGGAAAAATATCTACTTGAAAGCAAATCAGTCTCCCAGGTCAAAGTATTGTGCTGTTAACATGGGAAGTTCCTGCTAGAATCACTGAAGATACATTAATAATGTCAGATTGATTTTATCAATCTTATTTCTGTTTTTGTAAAGAGTGGGTATATATTAAATTCAGAATAAATTTCTTTTCAGTGAGATAACAAAAACATCTTGGAAACATGCCTAAGATAGAATTATTAATAGAAAAGATTGGATTGTGAATTTTCTCCAAATATAATGTGCATGATAATGTTTGTGACTCAGTGATTGCTCTATTCCTTATCAGCATTGTATGGGTAGTTACATGGAAAACTTTCTTGATGTTTTTAATAAACTCATACAATGCTGATTTCCATAATTTTATGAATATTTGCAGTAAATGCTATTTTAGCTTCTGAAATAATTTTGGGGGGAGGACAGTACTATGAAGCCAAAGAGATCAAAACTTCACATATTCAACAATCAATTGTGAAAGCAATTCTTGTGTATCGGAGGATCAATGTTTTATTTAAAATGTCTAGAAATATACATAGTTACTGAAACTCATAACCAAATGTATCACTTCTTTTGATTCTAGAGTATCAATATAAAAAAGACCAAAAATAATTAAAAGATAATTTTTTAATGTTTGCATGTTTTGCCTGAAATTTATCAGTTTCACATTGTCATACCGCTACATAAAAATGTAAGTGTTCTAACACTAAAATTTAATATTAGTTTCTTTTATTTCACAAACAAAATCTTCCCAGAGACATATACAATTTTTGAGAATTTGGAAAAAAGATGAACACTTTTGCATGGAAAAATATTGAAACTATTCCTTTATGTTTTCAACTTTTATATGCTGCTAAAAGTTTTACAAAAGGCCTAAGTGACAGCACAAGAGCTCCGTTCACATTTAGAAAGCAAGTAGAAAAATTTAATAATAGAATCACTGCGTCCATTATAAATATTTTGTGTATATTAAAGGTTTTAAATGATAATAGTTTTATTAGATTCAGAAAGTAATTTTAATGTATGTGGTTAATCAATGGAGTTTAATGCAATATTAACAGTAGACCTATAAAAAACCTATCATACCATTTCCCTTTCAAACTATTCCCAACACAGAATCATCTTTGCTTTAAAAAAACTCAAAGTCTTATTTCTCAAATATACTACTGCACCATATTTGACCATTTTCTTTTCACAGAGAATGTCTCTGAGTAAACATAAAAAGTAGGCAATTATTCATGAGAAAATAAGATGTGCAGTATGGAAAGGAATTCAAATATAGCTCGGTACAAGAAAATTAGTCTTTAGTAATAAAAAAATAAACTAAAATAATACATACCCACGGTATACCAGCTGGCATCTGTCAATTTACTGATGATAGCTTCTTGAAAGGTTCCATCAGGCATCTTGGTTTCAACAACTGCACCAGCCTAAAATGATGATGTTTATATTTAATGTACTATCACAGATTTTTTTTATTTACATCAGTAAAGTATTTCACTAGCAAAGTGGGAATTCTAGAACACTGTATTTTCTTCATGTCAAAACTATATACAGGACAGGAAGCACAGCCAAATAGAACATGGCAAAACAGACTGGCTCCAGGTTAGCAAAGAACTGAAACAAAGCTGTATACTTTCCCCTTATTTATTCAACAAATATGCTGAAAATATATCAAATGAAGCTAGATTTTTTTTAAATTGACATAATTTTAAAACTTGGAGAAAGAAACATTAATAACCTGTGCTATGCTATCCAGGTTTGATTGCTGGAAATGCAAATGATCTGAAAGCTTTAGTAATGGGAGTTGAACATAGTGAAAAAGATGGAACTAAGATTAAATATAAAGAAAACCTAACTAAAGGCAACAGGTACAGCAAACAACCATACAACTGACAAGGAATATACTGAAATGGTGGATTGCTTCTACCTCAACACTTACAAGTGCTGCCCAAACCTATAATGACAATTTCCTTAGATTAAAACTTGGAGTCACACTTTAACATAGTTTTCACTCTGGTAGAACTCCATACTGCTTAAAATAGTCAAGAAAGCTCCATCAATATGGCCCATCAGCATCTGTTCTCATCTCTTCCCATTTAGTCAAGGCTAAAGGACTGATATATTATGGACAATACATCTAGGGTATTATCAAGTTTATTAATGTATAGGTTCAATGATCTTACCCTCTTTATTATGTTATCATCCTCTCTATACCAGTAGAAGCAGTATTGGCAAATTAATCTTGCATCTACCACTTGAATCAGTCCAGTGAGTTAATTCCATATATTAGCTTATTTTCTCATAGCACTTTCAAACTGACTCCCAGCAGTAAAATCAGATCAGTAGAAAGCAATAGAGTAAAGCATTAAAAATAACCACCCAAATCCTCACTCCAAAGAATGTTAGCTGAATTTAAAACTTTTGATTTCAATACAACTGTGAAGTATAAATATATTATCAAAACTGAAGCTATACTATTGCATTTAGAAATTAATTGTCTCCTGAATGAAACTGTTACATGAATATGTGCATCTAAATAAATTCTAATATTTTTAATGATGTTCTCTTCTATTGCTAATTTCTTTCCTGTTACTAAAATAGTTAGTGATATTCTTTTACATCATCTGAATGAAAAACACATGCATGTTTCTTGGAGCCAATACCAAATCAATAACTACATAGTTTTATTTCAGTCATCCTATATAAATTTTAAAATCTTATCAGTACAACTGAGGAAAGGTGTTATACACATACCCTCAAAGGTCCTTTCACCTGATCATC
Source organism: Imantodes cenchoa (assembly GCA_027560375.1). Classification (NCBI taxonomy): domain Eukaryota; kingdom Metazoa; phylum Chordata; class Lepidosauria; order Squamata; family Dipsadidae; genus Imantodes; species Imantodes cenchoa. The sequence goes on from JANHGD010002473.1 coordinate 240,818, forward strand.
TTGCACCAATTGTGTTGAATTATCTTGCTTTAAGATCACCTAAATATTTTGAAAGAAATTTCAAAGAATTATATTTGTACAATATTTAAAAATTATATCCATAATTTAACTTGCTGAAACCTAATCTAAAACAGAAATATGGTCACAGGACATTTCCAATGAAGAAAGGGAAAATGACCATCACTGCAGGCTAAAGTTAGTGAAAACAATTTCATCTTTTTCAACAGAGATTTCAAGCACAGAGGTCTATTTAAGAAATGCAGTTTACCATGGAAAGAGAAAAATCAGACTCTCCCCATCTTTACCAGTGTGCAACTTAAAATTTCCTTACAAATAAGAGTGTCTTACAGTGTATGTCAACCTATGTACAAAATAAACTTTAATGTAACATTGGAGCTTGAGCAGTTTCAGTAGATTGTATTTAATAGTTTGCCAAACTATCAAATAAGTGAAAAAACACTTCACTCTTATCAGAATGCCTATCAAATAAGTGAGAAAGCGTGTTACATTCTGAACCAAAATTGACAGTTCAGCTATCTCTCACAAATTGTTTGCCAAACTAACAGAACAAACTATAAGTCTCTATCAAAAGTTATGTTAGTGAATTCAATGAGTCTGACTTAAAGGAATATGAGCATAGAATTTTAATCTAAAATTAATCTAAATCAGGTGATACTTTAGCAGACCATCATTAAAAACCTCATATTTAATACAAGTGGGCTATTAATTCGGATATTCTTTCCTATGAAATAACTGAACAAGTAAAACAACTGGGCCTTTCATGCTTTATTTTGAGAAAAATTGCAGATGGCATCAATTATACACATTAACTAGGAATTCTGAATCAGCACAATGTTTGTAAATTTATAACATATAGGGAAATGCATTTATAATTTCAAGGTAACATATCAGTTTTACAAAGTTTTCTAATTCTTTGTAACAAACAAATTAATATTATATTAATAGTCAGCTTCAGTCTAATTCAGTCAGAAAAAGCTATAGGGGGAAATTCAATACTCAAGTTTTGTAAATTCAACTTATTAATTGAGGTATCAGAAAGAAGTGACAATTCATGCAACAGAAATGTAATGAGCTATCCTGCATATGTTGGTAAACCTATATCTGCATGGAGGGTCTTCCTTAGGTCAATAATTATCAGGAGGGCATATTCTTGGTATGTTCGGTTAATAGTTTCTCACAGAAAATTATGCTGTGAAAACCTGGCTGCCATGAAAAACTATTGGCAGTTAAACTAGCCAAAACAGATCTAGCCAAATTTATTGCCAGAATTTGCACACGTAAGATCAGAAAGTTCCTTAATGGACCTTAAACTCTTGTCAGCATTTCTTCTTACCTTAACTTTCACTAGTCTTTTCACTGTCTTAATTTTCGCCTCACAGAAAGCACCCCGATATTTGGCACTGACATCAGTCCCCACTGTTAGGTAGGCAGGCTCATCTGCTGCCTGAAGAAAAAGTAGAAAGATCAATAAAAACAAAGCTGAACTGACAGAAGAGATTAGATATGCTTCTCAGATTTTACGACTGTTACTCCAGTTTTGCCATAAGTAACAGAGCATATCAAAAGGCCTACATTTTCTTTTTAAAAACGTAAGTTTATATCTCCCAAACAAAGCACACAGTACTGCCTATGTCATAATTTGTAATAAAGTAATGTTAAAGATGCTAGTATAGTAGCTCATACAAAAGAAAGCCCCACTCCTTAAGGCTAAGTAAATTTACACTGGACTGCAGGCTTGACCCTACAGTCAGGATGGAAGTCATTAAAACATGTCTAATGAATGAATGGTATACTGTTAAAAAACAACATAGTAACATTTATACCACAATAACAAATGTTCTGCCAGAAATCTTAAACGTTGAATACTATTTTCACTTTAGGAAAACCTATACACATGTCTTCTTCAATTGTATATGTTGAATGATATCAACTCCACACCTATATCAGTCAAAATAGACAAGTAACATCAGAAAAACAACACAGAATTTGTCAATTATGAGCATAAAGAGTGTCTTACTTCTCTCTCCAAACCAACAGGAAAATATATTTTCAACGTACTGTAGAAATTATTTTTCTACTTCTATAAGCAAATAATCTATAACAGATTAGCTTTGATATTGTTTGGTGTTCTGGAAAAAACTGAAGACATGGCTTTGTAATTTTGCCTGTGGATCATATAAATATAGTGTGCAGCCTGCAAACTGACTGTAATTTTAGTGAAATTAACTAACTTTGGTGACTACTCTTTTTAAAAAAAATAATTTTAATAGTTTTTAATAGTTTTTGTTGTTGCACATTTGGATATTTTTGTATTGCATCAATAAAAACACAATTTTAATATTGTAAGCTGCCCAGTCATGTGAGACAGACAGCTACACAAACGTAATGATAAAAAGTTCAGCCCTGCTACTTATTTTATTACTAAATGTGTAATTTGTAAATACAGCAAAAATTTGTACATTTCAAACATGAATGCAGAAATATAGACAAACTACTGCAATGAACCAAAGTCCAACATGTTTCTGTATTCTTAAATTCTAATTGCTTTAGTCAAATGCAGACATGTCCTTTAATTATTTTTTATCTTACAAGGGGAATGAAGGCTTTGTCCTCCAGGTTTTAGGACCCATTTTCCCAAGTACAATTTATCTACTAATTTCTGAGAACAAACTTCACAGAAAAGACACTGATGTCCAATATGAAAGAGTCTACTACCTGATTTTGCAAGTTTTGACAGCTCAGTGTTGCCACAGTAACTCAGGATGTGTATGGAATACAATTACATCCTTTTCATGTTTTCGTTTTAAAGCAAGCAAAATATTACATCCTCAAATAAAGAGGAACGGGTAAGACAGGGAAAGCTTTCGCACACTCCAAAACAGTCATGGAAATTTACCTTCATATTTGAAGGTTATTTGAGGGATTCCAGCTCAAAGTGTTTTGTGTACCACAGTTGAAGAAAATCTGGAAGCAAAGGGGAAAAGATTACTGTTATCAGATTCATCAACTTTAAAGAAAGATCAATGACCTCTGAATAAGAGAATCACCTATGAAAACTGTAGTCAGTCATTAAAAACACTGACTTTTGGTGCTATAAACAGCAATCTCTAAAAGTCAAGAATGTTCATGTCAGCATAGCTTGCATCTGAAAAATAAGAAAAAAGGGCTGTAAAGAATTACGTAGGTCTTAGGTCTTTTTCAGTTCTGTTAGAAGAGGAATGGATGGTACTACATTCAGCCTTAGTTTCCTCTTGCTCATCTCCACTTCCTTTGTATCAATCATCACTGTTGCTCCCTCTTTCTTGCAACCTGTTAGGAAAATAAAGGAACTCCATATACATGCAAAATATAAATAATACGGGAGAGATTTCTCAGGTAATCGGTGAAAAATTACACCTATTGCACCTGTCATTCACCATGTCCGAATCTGAAACCACAGGTCAGTCTACTATACAGGTAGACCTTCAAACTATTTCTAATCATATTTAGTCAAAAGTATATGTGGAGTGGGAGTTATTATCACGTTTACATGGGACTGCAGCAGTCTCTCAAAGTGCTGCCATCTCTCAACGTGTGATAATAATTCAAAAAGTCTCTCATTCCTTTCTGGTAGCAGCAGCCTCCCTCAAATGATTCAAGGCCTTTCCCACCAGTTCCCCATATGGTGTTGTCTAGTGGTCTGGATTCTTTCACATAAAACATAAATTTCACGTGCCATTTTCAAAAACTATACCTCTTCCTCCATTACAGTACATTTGTTTTTACTTTATTCTGTCCTCACCACAGAAGGAAAATGTTCCCCCATCCCACAAACCCCAGTCGCTTCCTCCAACCACAAAAACCCAGCATCCTGTACAACAGGATCCCAAGAAACAACTCCTTCAGTTCGCCCTCCAGGCCTCTCCTGCCCCCAAAACAACTCATGGGAGCCACCCGTCCCCACTTTCTGACTGTAAAGAGACCCAGTGAAAGAGGAAGGAGTGGAAGGAGGGCTAAGTTGGTGAGTAAAACCGGAGACAGAAGAGGAAGGGCTAATACGACAGACGAAGGTGGAGGGAACGAAACCTGCAAAGAAAGCCAAAGGCGGGGGGGGGGGGGGGGGGGGGGGGGGGGGGGGGGGGGGGGGGGGGGGGGGGGGGGGGGGGGGGGGGGGGGGGG
>JANHGD010002473.1:245290-261816 GCA_027560375.1 Imantodes cenchoa
CTTGCAAGCCCCTCTCAAACTCACTGCCGAGTGCAGTCCACGGCGGCAGGTCCCCTCGCCCGGCGTAGAGCGCGGGCCAGCCCGGCCGAAGGTACTGTCCGACCCCCACCAGGAACAAGCCGCGACAGTAGCGGCCAAAGAGGAGGAAGAGGAGGAGGAGGAGGAGGGCGACAACGACGACAGCAGCGGCGGCGGCGGCAGCAGCAATAGGGGCTGTCCCGCCTTGCTCCGCCTTCTCTTCTTCTCCGCCCCCTCGGCAGCCCGGGCTCGGCGGCTCCCACTCACTGACGGACCGAGTGTCACTCTTCTAACCCAGCGCTGCTCTCACCCACCCCAAATAACAAGCTGTTGAGCAGTGGGGGCGCTGCGCTGCCTCTCATTGGCTCCTCCCCTCGCGCGCGCCCCCCGCCGCACGCTTGACGCTCGAGGGGGACTTGCCCCTCCCGCATTGGGTGCTTCGCTTGCCTCCCGCCTTTCATTGGACTGCGGAAGAGCTTCTCTGAGAAGGCGATTGGGCGAACGGGCAGGCTTTTTTTTTTTTTTAAAGAGAGCGAAAGGGGAAGCTACTTCTTATTGGCTTAAATCGTAGAGCAGCCAAGCCTTGTTGGAAGCCCGGACTTTAAAAGGGAGTGAAGTCAAAAGCTTCCGCCGGTCCCTCCCTCGTTCTTTTGCCCCTGATTGGAAACAAGCGAGTTTTTTTTTTTAAGCATCCGGATGGGAAGCCCCGGACGCCTGGATTGGTGGAAGCCCGGCGGGGCCGGAAGCTGCGACGAAAATAAGGGGGGGAGACTGGAACTTGATTGGTCTGCTGGTTTTTCGTGAAAACGGAAAGGGGAGGGGTGAAACTAGGAAACAGCGGTGACGAACGAAGGCACCGCACTCCTGATGCGCATGCGTTTTTGGCCGGGGGGGGGAGTTATTTTCCTTTACCGTCCTCTTTGCCGGCGCCATTTTATGCGCCGCTCAGTCACGTCTTAAACCTGAGGGGAAGGGAGGGGGCCGGGAAAAGAAGACAAGGCTGCTGCGTGGAAGCTGCCTAGCTCTGCGGCCATGAAGCCTCTTTGAGAGTCAGCACGGTGAGCTTCGGTAAGGGAGGCCCCGGGGATTTCGCTTTTAGGTGGAAAACAACCGACTTCCGCGATGGCAGCAACGAGGAAGGAGGCGGCAAAGATTGTGACGACCATTACAGAGGAAAGTGGTTCGTAGGCCCCGGACAGTATTACGTGGGGAGGCGGGGCGGAGCACCCAAGTGGAAGCGGAGTATGACGTCCGGATTGGCGCAAGCGCCGTTGGGAGGTGGGCGGAGTTTGTGCTTCTCCCTTCGGTGGGAAGGTCTCCCGAGCGCCTTTGGAAGGAGGTTGACTATCGTGGAATCCTGGTTGGTCCTCCGGGTTCGAAGAAGACGCTGCACTTCATCGGACTCTGCGGTCCGATTCTGGAACTGCAGAAACTCCACCACGGTGGAGGCCCTGAAAGTCCATTGTAGTAACTGGGTGTTTATTCTCAGGCTTTCTATCGCTTTTGGGAAGGTGTCTCTCTTCACAGCTGGCGAGGGCTTTTATGGCGCAAGGCCGGAATGTTAGCCGTTGCAACTAATATTTAATGCATTTATCTAAGCTTTGGTGATGGGACCTTCATTCATCGGATGTATTCTAGGTAGTCATTGACTTTTGACTGTTTATTGAGCCCAGAATGAGTCATTAAGTTGTTAGTGATAAATTGAGGCGCTCACAGGAGGAAGTAATACCGTGGTCATTAAAGACACCCATTCATTTGAATGGGCTTTTTTCGGTGGGGGGGGGGAGGACTAAACACTAGAAATAGGCAAAAAAACTTAATGAATTATCGATATATGACAGGAATATGGTGACAAGTCATAAAACTGATCCGCCTGACAGTCGTGACTGCATTGGGGTCCAATAGTTTACAAGAGCTACCCAGAGGTGCATTAGCAGTTGTAAAGCAGAACCATAAAGCACCCATTCTGGTAATTTGACATGATTGTAAAATGATTTGTTAGGTGAGGACTATTTGTAAGTTCATTCATTCATTGTAGTCACATCTGATTGTTTTCTAATGTAAAAATATTGAAAATCAATATTATAAATTCAAATAAAATCAGTGATGAGGGAGCCTCTTCCAAAGTAAGACAGCCATGCTGGTTAGAGATGTAGTACACAGAATACAGAAATCCTGGCCAACTACTCCCAGCAGCACTATAGTAGAGCAACAGAGCCTGCAGAAATTGAGGTCTAAAATGTATACAGTAGGGTGCAATGGATTGCCTGACCCTGCTCTTTATGTCTGTTGCTGCTTCAGGAAATTACAGCTACCAGTTGAAACTACAAAATATGGGCAGAAAATACAGAACTCAATCATGCAGCATTTATCTGTGGGCCCACAATATTTGGGTGGCTGTTGTTGCTAACTCCTGCTAACCATACAACTCCTTTCCATAGGTCAATTGCACAGCCACATCCCATTTACCAGTTATACTAACCTTTTAATTGTTGACAGAACTGCAAGGAAAATTCTTTCTGGGTGTGATGTTCTCAATAGGAGATATCAAAGAATCAGCAAATGAAGTACCATAATACTGACAAAGTGGCATAGAATTGTTGAGGGACAAGCTAGAAGGGAAGAGACACTTGGCCTGCTTAAGTAATTCAAATATAAACCTTGATCGTGCCTGCATGATACAATCATAGTCAATTGCCAACTATTCTTCCCTGTAGTGCTGTCACTTTCCCAAATGTATAAGCCCACAGCCACAAAAGGATTATGCATAGCTGGATAGAACAATGATTTGATTATGGTATACTTCGCTATGAAATCCTGAAATTTGTGACATTTTTCCTTTAAATTCATATTAAATAACAGTATTTATCCACCCAATTTGATGGCAGAGATGTCCTGTTAATGGAGGTGCTGGATTAGTGTTCCATTTGTTTAGTCTTTCCATACAATTATTTACTTTATATAAAATATTGTGTTGTAAATAAATATGCTGAATTGGTGAGAAAAAAAAGTAGGGTATAATACATTATTTTACAGCTCTTTTGAGGCTTAGCATGCAATTTCAGAAGCAAATTCTTAAGTATACTTTTGAAGTATTGTTAAACAATTTGCTTCCGAAAACTTCACCCAGTCAAACATTACAGTGACTTGTTTTATGACTGAGATGTCTTGTTGGATGTCTTTCTCTTTTAAGCATGCCAAATATTTTTGGAATCATGGTAATTGTAACTTGTGATGAAACAACTGCATTACTTGATTCATTTCATCTACTAAAAATAGTACTTTAAAATCAGAATAGCAGTAATTCTTGGTTGTGTCCTTACAGCCTAGGATATGTATGAAAATGTTTTTGATAAATCTTTCAAATCTTTGACACTAAATACACTTGATTATTTAGTTCATGTTATGGAAGTGGCTAATAAAAACTGATCTTGTTCCTGCAAGCAATTAAGGCTTTACTCTTACTACCATAGTTCTCAATCAGGAGCAATATGGCAAAGAAAATGAATAAAATTAGTCATAGGCCATGTGGATGCTCACAATCCTTGTTACCCAGTCCTGTTCTGCTTATCCTGTCTTCAGCAAATCACGGTTTCCTCATCTATCTGCAAATTAGACAGATTATGGGCAGGAAACACTTTGATCTGTAACTGTTTACATATTTTGTATCGCCACAAATATTATCCTTTCAGTATGTCTGGATAATAGTAAACACAAGCTGCCTTCTAAATTTCTAGTAAGTCAAACTCTTTTACAAAAAATCATGATTTCAAAACCAATAAAGAACCCAGTGGAAGTCAATGCATGTTCTTGGCTTTCCTTTTTTTCCTGTGCTGTCTTTATATAATGCATTAATGGCATCTCATGTTCATTTTTAATAGCATATGTACTCATAACTTTTTTCTGATGACCAATTTGAATTTGCCTGATTGATACACTGCTCTCAAACTACATGAGTGTAAGTTGCCTATTCACCATTGGGTTCTGATTATTAGTTTGTAATATTTGTAATATGAAATTGAAGCATTTGGGCATGTTTAAGTTTGTAGCCTTACACTTTCCTTAAATAGAAACATGTCTATGATTCAGATTCAATCTGAAGAATAAGGTAATATCTTTCAAGGCTTGAAGCAATAGGAATTCTAAATTCTAAGCTGTTTTATGAGGTCACAAATGAGAAATTTATGCTAGAATTATGTAAATTTATATGGAGAGATACAGCCTTCAAGACTGATGAACTTAAGCAGAGAAGAATATTGATTGGCTATTACTGTGGGATTATAAAAGATATAAAAATTGCAATACTGGTGCTTTATGAAGATGTTGTATTTTCGTTTTGTGTAGTTTTTCCAAAGCCAAATACAAGCTATTAGTACAAGTATGTAAACTAATTCTGTTCCCAAGAGTTCCTTCCATTGCTTTTGTGCAATTACTTTTACTACTTGGGAAAAATATTTGTTATAAGTATAAAAGCTGCATGTACTTAATCTGTGAACCTAGCTATTAATACACCATAGGGCACACAGTGTTTTTCTACATAGGGAAGGTTTTTTTATCCTAAAGTCTTTGTAGTCTATTCATGTCTGCTTAATTCTAACCATGAAGATCTAATTATAGCAGTTTACAGCTACTGATAACATGGCAACATAGAGATGCTACTCAGCCTGAGAATTGGAGGACTATAGTATCTGGCTTTGTCAAAAAAGATGGGGTTTTTTGCAACTCTAAGCCCTGGGTGATAATCTACAATGGCAAACAACTGAGATAGTGTGGCCTGCATAGAAATTAAGTGCAAAATACATACTTTATTTTAAGGTAGGACGTGTGCCTTTCAATAATTTATTGAAACAATAATAATAATTTGACTGCCCAACCTCATGCTTTGAATATTCAAGTATGATGTTGGGCAGTTAAAAAATAATTTCTCTACAAAACCAGGTAATTTGGATTATTATTCATGGCAAGTAGGACAGTAATATATATGGGTTCACTAAAGAGATTTAAATTATTTAATTGGCCCACATTATTAATGTATTGGCGAAAGCTACCATGTACATCACAGTACAGCCAGCAAACATATAATACAACTAAAATCTATTAGAAAAGTCCTGGAAACTTTTACAAAGAGAATGTAAAAGTTTTTATGTGCTACACAACTTCACTGGAAAAGTACTGAATAAAACATTTAAGGTTTTTTTTCTTCTGAATTTTTTTCTCAAGCAGTGTTTTAACTGAAAGTTTAATGGAAGAAAATAGCACTATCCATTCTCTAAATTTGTGTCCCCATCTCTTGTCATATTCCAATATGCCAGAATAGATGTCAACTAAAAAGTGATAATTAAAAGCATGCCTGATAAGATTCTACTGGGGAAGCTATTTCTATTCTGTAGCTACAAACTGAGAAACTTTAAAGAACAGTTAATGCTTATATATTTAACATATTTCTTATACATTCTCTTTTAAATGCTATAAAAGTATTAGTCACATTCATTTAGTAATTAGTATTTCAGGATTTTTTTAAAGTTATCACACAGGAATCCTGTCTAATACTTCTGACTATAATTATTCTTCACAACAAGAAAGGCAGTCAGGCCATACCTGAATACATTATATATGAATTGAAATGCTACTTCCCGTGTATCAGCGTTGAGGATTGAAAGGACAGGTTCTCCAGAAAGTTGGAGATCCTTCCCAGACAATGATGGGTTAAGTAAGTTGGGTGTGTGTGTGTGTTAAGATGGAACTTCTCATCTCCTGTTGCTTCCAATTTTGCCAACTATCTTGCCAAAAAACCCCTGCCTAGAATGTTATGCAAGCACAATCTAAGCAAATTAGATGCATAACAAGCTGCATGTTTCCATGGATGCTAATAAAATATCTTGTACTCACTGGATTAAACTTGATATCATATAAACACAATTTACAATGCTTTGAAACACACTAGGAGATGTGCATGTGTAGGAATAAAATCTTGTCTGTAAAGGAATATTTAAATCTTATCATAGCTCATCTCTTCCTAGTTTTTCTTTAATAAATTCTTGGACAAATCACTCAAAAAAACTCTAAACGGTAATTGGAAAATGGTTTAGTGCAAGTTGGTCATTAAAATATTGTCTAGCACATACATAATGGCAAATATATAAGCAGGCCTGTAGTACAGATTAGAAAATGAATTCAAGTAAAAATGTTACATGTTTTCATCATCTGATTCATCCTCTTCTTTCAAAGATTCCTGTTAAGAAAATAAAACCAGACTTTAATTATCTACCTTATTTTAAAAAAACAAGCAACATAAAAATATTCAGATTTTCAGATAGTGAAATGCAAATTACTTATCTGATGTAGATATATGAATTAATGAAGTAGGTACAAATTCAAGAGCAGCCTTTCACTTTATATTTTTGTAGTGTTTTTATACATTCTCTAATAGTCAATATTACATCAGAAATATACTTTTTTCTCCCATAGATTGAAGTAAGATTTAATAAAAATATCTTCCCAGTGATAGCACTAATTTTTTGTATCTCTTTTCCAGGAGATATCCCTAGCATCATCTTTACCATGTTTCATAAAGTTGTCAGGCATTATACTATTTGAACATAAACACATTCTATTCTGATGTTACTTAATGTTTATTTAAGGTGGAGAGGTGTTCTGGAGACTGTTTTATGATTGTTATAAATTACTGTGAGACTTGGGATCTGCGCACTATCTGTTTACATCTTTCATTATTAACTGCATAATTAATTATGATTCCTAAACTATTTGAAAATATTAGGAATTGTATGAATTTAAAAGCCATTTTCATTTGTTCTGAAGTTCTCAAAGTTACCTTAGCATATTTCTCTGCTTCTTCTCTAACATCTTTGGGCACAATTTCATGTTTTCCTTTAGTTACTGTGAATTTAAAAAAAAAGAAGTTAGAACACACTGTATAATTGGAGAATAAAATTCAATTCAGCAATATTTTCTTTAAACATTGTGTCAGTTGTATACCTCAAACAATGATCTATCACAGTGATGGCTAACCTTTTTGTCGTCGTGTGGCAAAAGCATGCACTCACCGATAATGCAATGTGCGCACAACCGCCCCGTGCATATGACACCCCACACACATGCACCCCAAGCATGACCTCCATGCTCCCCCGCACATGGCTGGCGGGAGGCGCGCCCACATGCGCGGTGGAGCTAAGCTGGGGCGACGGCTCCCGTGCTTGTAGAGAGGGCTCTACATAGGTTTGCCATCACAGATCTATCCTAATGATTAACATTAAACATCTTAAGTTTAGGGCAAGACTACTTCACATTATGAAAATAATTTTTTTTAAATGTGATAATTACTTTCTCCAACCCAACTTAGTTCAAGTTCAAAGGCTTTATCTTTTACTTCATCGTGGACTATGTAGATTCTAGAAGGAAAAATATTAAATATAATTGTTACTTCAGGTAGAATATGTATTAAAATGTTTTATCCATATTTATGTACAATGTATTCTCAGATTTTAAATACTGTAAAAATTCATATATTTTCCATATAAACCAAGATTTAAAAGCCATGGACATGATTTTTTTGGCCCGTTCCAATTTGATGTCTGACCCTCTTATCTCATTTAAACTGTGTCTAATTTATTTAAGCTGTAGGATCTCTTGCCCCATTGTCAAAATAACAAAATACTCTCATGCAAGCACTTTCTTTGGGAATCAGATCAAGATAACAGTACAGATAGACCTTGAATTACAACTATTCGAAAGTACGATTGACCTACTGGGGGCTAGTTATGTCTGTATTCCAAGTTGTGACAGTCTTCCCACCTCACAGTCATGACTAAACTTTGGTTGCTTGACGAAAGGTCACATTTGCAAACATTTGCAGTGTCCTATGGTAATGTGATTGCATTTTATGAGCGTTCTGCCAAAAACGAGCATTTACTTCTGGTTTTCAGAAAAAGCACACCCTTAGTGAATCTTTGGTTTGCTTATTGACCATGGCATTCATTTATCAACTGCCTCAAAAAAGTTGTAAAATCAAATCTCACGATTGGCTCTTTTAACTATCATCATGACTTACATCCATGAGGGCAGACTCCATTTCATAAGTCAAGGACTACCTGTAATTTTTGTTTCAGCCTAAAAACTGGCATGAAAGAGTCCCTTAAAAAAAAAACTTACATTTTTGCAACTTCTTTAACAGCATCACGGCATGTCATTTCTTTCATCTGTGGATGTATTAGCATTTTACTAATTGAAACACTATTGAAAAACAACTGTATTTCAAGAGATTAATTATAAAGAGCCTCAAAATGCATGTATATGCGTATGTGCATGTATATAATTAATGCATTGTGTTTTTAGTTTAAGAATTATATTAAATAGCGCTCATGAAGATTATATTCCATCTTGTACTAATTCCATTAAAACAAAAATAAATGTGATGTGTTACTAAAGCTGGTATTTATTTATTGTTGATCATCCAACAATTCCTGGGGTAGTATCAACTTCCTGAGATAAAACATATTTTAAAAAATTAAGTTTTGATACATCTACATGTAAAATACAATTCTACCATGTCTGGATGGGACTGGAGAACCAAACTGGGAAGATCCAGAGAAATAGCTGGAAACAAATACTGAGAGGATATAGCTCATCCTAATACAGGTAGTCTTTGGGTTACAACTGCAAATAGGACCAGGATTGCCATTGTTAAGTGATGCAGTGATAAGTATGACCACGCATGACCACATTGCTTAGCAACAACAATCCTAGTATTTCCAGTTGCTGCTTTAACCCCAAGACACACCTGGGCATAACCTCAAACCAACAGGAGAGAAGTAATGTTAGAAAGCATTACTTCACAGAAAAGAGTAGTGGGAACTTGACACCAACTTCCACCGGAGGTAGTAGCTTAATCATGTGTAACTGAGTTTATATATGCTTGGGATAAAAAACAAAAAAAATTAAAATTAAAAAGAAAAAAACTTTAAAGAGCAGACTTGACGGACCACTTGGTCTTTTTCTGCTGTCAATTTTCTGTTACTATACTTTTCTATGGCATGTGTATTAAATGGGAAGTGTCATGAATGTTATTTTTTTTTTCATTTATTTTAATCTAAAATAGACTCTGGCTGAACAGGAAATAATCCAGACTCTAAAAATGTATACATGTCCTTCTAACAACCCTACAATGTAATCCTGGTTTCTCTGAATGAGTATTAATAATGAATAGCAATTTCAATTTAGAAAGAGAAGCTTTCACTCTATCTGTAAATGAAAAGTGGTTGGAAATGAATTCAAGCTACAGAAAGGAAAGCCATGTCTTCTTACAAAGTCTGAATGACACAGGAAAAAGTTTGCAAGGCACTAAAGTTTCATATTGTGACTATTACCAAAGATAACCCATCACACATCTTTGTATTTACTTGTTTAGTTTATTTGTGCAATGATTAAGGACAACTTTTTAAAGTGAGATTTTTCTCCCATAAGATTGAAATAAGACAAAGGGTGCAAAGGTAGATTCATTCAATGATTTATATATACATGCTACAAGGATAGCAATACTTGGATGGAGTCTAGTAAGAACTGATATAGCAGCTATGCCATTGCAAGTCAATGATTTAATTGCTTTTACCTTGTCAAAAGGACTGAAGAACTCTGGAATTTCCAGTTAATATCAAACATTTGTACAGAAGAACAAGAACTGCTTTTAGTATGTAATATGCCACAATATAGTCTTACCTGAAGCTTTTCAATCTCTGTCTTTGCAGCCTGTCTTGCTTTACCAATAGCACATCCCCAGTAACCCTGCAAAAAGCAAAAAATAAAAAGAACCACATTCAAGAAAAAAAATCACTGAAACAAACACATTTAGATTTAAAAATGGTAGACACAATTATGTATTTCATAAATGCACATCCACATTTATAATTATGTGATTTCTCAAAACACCATACTTTATATCATCTCCAAATTGATAATTTCATCTAATAAAAATCGTATCAATTTGTTGATCTTTATTTAGAAGCTGCCTTTAACAATGTAACAAGGCAGAGAATGATAGTGATGCAACAGTAACACCACTATCAACACAAACATTCGAGGCAAAAGATGGAGGAAAAAATTGAATCTGCAGATTTTTTGCTTCTTTTTCTGGTTATAAATTAACTTCTAGCACACTGAGCAGAAAACAAATATTGTCATATCTGCCCGTTTATTATAAAGTAAAAGCAGTAAGTAGGAATTGTGAATTAATCAATCAACTTACCTTATATTCAGAATTAAGGTTATTACTGACCAATGGGTTTAAATCTTTATCTGACTAGATAATTTTGTGCTTTTGCTGTAGAGTAGAGCACCTATGTGAGCAAACCTTAATTTACCATGAACACTGTTGGAATAAAAGCTATCGGCATTTCAATTACCAGCTTATGATTTTAAATACTCTAAGGTTATTACATACTTCTCAAAATTTTGTTTACTGTTAACAGATTTAGCTATTCACACTCACCTCCATTAATACGCTTTTCTGCTATGTTCTAATTACTTCTATTTTCACTAAGCTCATGGATAATATTCTTGGTTTTCATTTAAACAGAAGTAGTTCAAAAACTTACATATGAAACGCCTGATGGATCAATCATGTAGAGCTGAGCACCTTCATCATCATCATAGGAACCTAACATGAAGCTGGAAAATCAAGATTTCTTATTAGAAACTATTAGGGAGAAATATAGCACAATCTTCAATGAATTATAGAAAAGCAAAGTCTGCATCTTTCATAGTTGTTTCACTGAAGGACTTGCTGTAAACTATAGCCTGGGATTACTCTTAGCATTGAATAAAAGTTGTGGTTTCCTAAGACTAAGTATCTAAGAGTAAAGTATTCATAGCAATAAACCAATCACTTATATTATCCTTCCAAATTAAAAAGAGAATTAAGTCACACTGAATTTAGTGAACTGGATAGAGGAGGAATAATACAAGGACTATATGTACAATTTGGTATGTTACTACTTAAGACAATAATCTATATTAATTCACAGGTTTTCCTGCTTTAAATATGCCCTCCTTTTAAACAGAACATGAATATGAACTAATTAAAGTCTTGTATAGGGAAAAAGGTAGTGTTGTATTTATCTGTTTTTATTGATTGTTGTGAGCCACCTGTGATAGTTGTATGAGATAGGCAGACCTGTAAATTCTGTCAATAAATGAGTATGTTGAGAACGTATTAGTTGAAAGCATGCGGAAGAGGCCCTCATCCTGAAGGATAGACAATGGCTAAAATGATGATGTTGAGAATCAAGAAACATCCCTGGAAAAGGCAAACCATAATCATCTAGACAGAACAGAGCATTTGGAAATGATTCTGCACTTCTTCAACAAGGTTCGCCTATGAAATGTACTCTTGCTATGACCTAGGATTTGTGAATCAAGTAAATTGTGGTTTATTCAATAAACCTTATTTGAGCAAATTGTATGTTACAACACATGTGTTAACCTGATCAAAGAGTACTTAGTAACATTCCTAAAGGTTTGATTTTTTTTAACAATTACCATTTTGAGTATCTTTTTGCAGACAGAAAAAAAGTTCACTGAAACAGGAATCCATAATTTCAATAAAAATTTAACTGGGTGCATTGGGAATGTACTATTTATATAATAAATTCTTCTAATAGGTTTCAGTTTATCTCCCTGTTTCCTCCTTGGTGCTATTTTGGATGGTTTGCAGCTTTTCTTTCTACTTAATCTGATTGCCCAAATATCTATAATTATATTTGTTACTGCTATAGTTATTTAGAATATATAGTGTGAGCCTATAGATTCAGTTTGGTATAATAGTTAAAGCATCAAGCTAGACATCGGGACTGAGTTGTAGACTCAGTTTAGCCACAAAGCCAGTTGAATGACCTTGGACCAGTCACTAACTCTCAGTCCTAGGAAAGAGGCGATGGCAAACCATTTCTTAAAAACAAAAACAAAAAACACCTGGCCAAGAAAACTGCGGGAACCTAATCCAAGCAATTGCCAGCAGGGCAAAAACAAACCCAAAATATGTTAATTGCAGTGTGTTCCCAGCTTTGAAAATTTTCTCAAGTCTAATAATCAAGTATAAGATTTACAGATTGTCTTTATTCTTTCTATCAGCATTCAGGGGCTAAGAAGAAATACTATGATTTATTACTTGCTCTGAAATTTTTATGCCAGGGTATACTGATTAATAATGTAAGAAAAATTGATACCTGCAGCCAAAAGGTCTTACAGCACTATAGAGAGTATAGGCATGTACATACATAGCCACTCTATCTGCAAGATGCTATAGGGAGAAAGGAAAATAATTTTAGAGCACTGAAAGTAGTATTTCCATTTAAAATAAACTGAGGTAAATTCAATCTATATTTCAGAAAGAAAAGTTGTGAGCCCCAAGGTCACCTACTCAACCCTACCCTCTCTGCGTCATGCAGATGCAACTTTCCACGCTATCTAGAATAACAAACTGTAATTTAATTAGCTATAATTAATTTCAAAACTTCAAGCTATGGATTATAAATCTTGCTGTAGATTAGAGTTACTATAGAGTCAGATGCTATCCTGATTTAATAATTCATAATAAAGTATGGGAAACTAAAAGTTTCTAAAATAATTTCAACAAATTAATATGGTCTAGGTGTTTCTTATCTGTAATAAAAAATAACCTACTTTTAATGGAATATTATAACCGTAGTTGGCTCTAAAGTTAGAAGCTTCTTCTCTTGCTATATCAGCCAAAGATCGGGCATCAGCGAGGAGTCCTGCTACTGCCTGAAATATAGAAGCACATTTCACAACCTAAGCACACAGGAATTTGAAACTCAACATGCCAATCTCTACACCTCATTCTGACAGTAATCCTTTATATCAGGAATGTGATTGCCAGGCACATGTTTTGAGAACTGGATAAACCAGAACTTCTGCCCCTACAAGATGAAGTTCCAACTGCTTCCTGGTTACAAGTTGAAAGTTACATGTTGATTATCCAACATTTAATTATAGGGTTGCTTCTATTAAAACTTGAGTTAAGTGGATATATTTATGGGTTTTTTTGGCATTAGTACAGAAGTAGTTTACAGAAGTAGGATTTTTTTTTAAATGTCCAAATCTACCAGGGCTATAGGTTAAATCTCTCATGAAGTTCCTAGTCAAGTTCAACTCTGCCCAGTTTTTAAATATCAGCCAAGATCAGTTAAGTGCTGGCACTTAGCCACAAGCTAAATAATAAATACCAACTCACCATTCCCACATGTCGATCAACATTAAACAAACGTTTATTGGATCCTTCCTCATACAGTTTGGATAGAACTAATTTTTCTACTCCAAAGACAACACCATCTTTACATCGTATCCCGATTGCTGTACTGAAGAGAAAATAAAGCATAATAATTGGTCAAATATAATATACTTAATTGCATTTAGTTTGATATGATTTGTATTGCTACATAGATTAGAGGCTAGGCTGCATTGCCAAAATGGCCTCTTCAGACTCTTTAATTCTGTGATGTCTGGGGTTACTTGAGTAACCTAATAAAAAGAAAACACCTTAAAGGAATTTATGTAATTTTAAAAGCTAAATCTAAAATAGTGAGTTGATTTAATAACTAACTGTATTTAAGCAAAAAAGTCTCAATTAAAAAAATAAATTACTGAATAAAACATTTCAGTTTTAAAATAAGCACAGCTACAGGTTAGGTAATAAGCAATGCTTCTTGGCAATTCTTCTAGACAAATCAAATTTTAAATTATTTTCACAAGCACAGTATAGTGTGGGATAAACCTATAAAGAGGCACTATATAAAGAGTAGACATATCAAAAATCAATTTTATAAGCAATATAGTATCTTAAAAAATATAGGTGAAACTCTAGAGCGCCCATATGCCGTCCATTCCAGTTTGAAAAACTGTAATAGTAAAATCAATAGCATACCTACAGAAGACCTACAACAACAACAACTTGATGTTCTATCACAATACCATTTTATTTTAATATTGCTCACTTCTCAAGAGTGGCTTGAAATGGGAGGTCATGCAAACTGAATAAAAAACTGACTGCAATCAGGTGGTCCTTGTCACAGGTCTATTCCAGACTGCAGCAAAGGCCTAGTGAAGTGTTTGACAGGTCCCTGGGGAAAATCCAACAGGATCCATCAGTCATCTCAGGCAAGCCAATTCAATAGGCCCTCTCTCTCTATTAGGCTTTAAGGTTGATATTTCAAGGTTGCTTTCTTGAAATAATTAGATATATTAACTGAAGTCTCTCTACAGTGAATTAGCTGCAACAGAATTTCATTCTTTATATTTTGTTTCTAAGGTTCAAATAAAAATATTAATAAACAGTATTTATGTTATTTGGACTAGTGGAATCCACAAAAGAAACTGACTACATTCTTGCAGAATATAAACATTCAAATCTTACCTGCTGTTTTCAACAGCTTTCATAGCATACTCTACTTGAAATACTCTGCCATCTGGAGAAAATGTGGAGGCTGACAGATCATACTGTAAGAAAAAAAATAGATTTCTTTTTAAAAAGTAAAAATAATAGAATCGTATTCATTAGCCTTTCATTGCATCTTTTGATACCTGAATAACCTCCAGAATAGGAGAAATGGGTGGAATAATAAATAAAAACAAATAAAATACAATATTTAATGGTTTCCCACTATTAAAACAAACAGGTTCCAAAATGCAAAGGAATTCTGTACTTATTAAATAAATGTAAACACATAAGACAATATTCTTTATTAGCCCCATATGAGAAGAAAAATACAACTCATATTTTCTAAAAAAATAAGTTATAAGTAACTTTTCAGTTCTTTGAAAAAGTATTCAACTTTGAATGGTCACTAAATGAATGGTTGTAAGCTAAGAACTACCTGTAGAGGTTTCTATGCCAGCATCAAAAATATTCTAAAACAGTGTCCCCAAAAGACATGACTGGCAGCCAAGCAGAAACAGGCATCATTGGCAGCTTTGGTTTGGGGTGGGAAATGATGCAAGTGATTCTTCAGTTCAATTTTGCCATGAAAATCAATTTTGAATCATGAATACCTGATTCAAACAACACAAGCATTACTTATACATTTGGACCTCACCAAATAAACTGCACCATAATCAAACTGACTATGTCCTATGCAGTCATCAATGGTCCATTCCTTGCCATCAAACACATATCCAGGTAGGTGTCAATTGCAGTTGAGATCATGAATTATTGGCAGCTAGGATCAAAGTCACATTACGCAACCTCAAAGGAAGTTTGACATCACCAAAATCCCTTCGATATGTGCTATTGAGATGAAAAATAAGTTTGAACTGCTGGACATTGCTGAGCAGATGCCTGACAAACGTTAGCAAGAAATTCAATCAACCATCATTGAAGTAACTGTTGAACACACCATACAAGAAGCCAGAGAAAAGGTACAAGTGGCTTTCAGATGGAACTATCAGAATAGCCAAGTGAATAAAAGCTGCAAACAGGAAGAAGCAAGTAGATCGAATGCAGTTTTTGAGAGCATTAAGGAAAGACAACAAATTCAACTGGGACCAACTTTGCAAACAGCTAGAAGAGGACTGCATGATGGGCTCATCAGAAATGGAGTTGTCCAAGTCAAAAAGGATTTTACTGCTTGTAAAAGCAACATCAAAAGCAAAAAGGGAAAGAATGGGTGACCAACAAGGTGGCAAGTATATACAAACAGCTGCATGCCAACAACAAGGAAGCTCAGCCTCCCAAGGATGAAGGGAAGAAGAAACAGAACTAGCCATCCTTCAGGAAGAAGTTGTGTGAATTATGAGCCAATTGCCAAATAAGGCCCCAGGTGTTGATACCAACCTAGCAGAATTGCTGAGATCTGTACCACCCACAACTATTACGGCCTTGGGTCAGAAAATTTGGAAACAAGCATGGAGCCACAGGATTCAATATGATCATTCTATTGACAAAAAAGGGTAACTTTATGGATTGTTCCAATTACCAACATACCTCACATCAGCAAGAGAGATCATGTTATAGGGAAGAAGAGTAGGCTGCTTTGTCTCTGGGCCACATGGCTCCAGCCTGGAAGTGGTACTATTTTTGGATACAATGTATTGTGCCCATTCCAAAAATGGTACCAACTTCCAGGCTGGAGCCATATGGCCTAGAGACAAAGCAGCCTACTCTTCTTCCCTCATATAAGCTCCAGAGAGCTTCTAAAATTAAGTGCACAATCAATAACTGAGTGGGGAGGAGGGGTGTGGGAACCAGGACCAAGGCATGCAGGGAACGTAAGGAACAGCCAGTGGAGCATGGGATGCCTCGGGGTGGGAGAGGCATTGGGAGACCTGAGGTAGGGAGCAACTCTGAAGTAACCTCTGCTCTGCTTAACAATTTATTGAGCCGAGGTGGCGCAGTGGTTAGACTGTAGCACTGCAGGCTACTTCAACTGACTGCTAGTTCAACAGTTCAAATCTCACCGGCTCAAGGTTGACTCAGCCTTCCA